>JAVYIG010013314.1:0-48118 GCA_035222895.1 Strongylocentrotus droebachiensis
ACTTGTTTACTTTTATACTCATTATTGTATTACTACTTCTACTACTACTAGTACTATTCTTATGTTCGAAAAAAGATGATATACAAGACAAAAAATCAATTACAGCTAAAAAAATGTTGTCAAACTCTTGAAAAGTTAAATATGAATATTATCAATACATGTGAATATATATCGCGATTAATCAATACAAGAATTACTCGATAAAATTAAATTATAAAACTGTTTATACCTGTGATTCAGAGGAAGAACCTTGAAATTAAAAATTGAAAGGGAAAAAGACAAAGTGCCATTTGGGATGTAAATGAAAATTGAAAAGGAAAAAGTCAAATGAATAGGAGCAAATTTTTGAGAATGCGCGCACATGAAATGAAAATGTTTTTTTGCAAATTGAAACAACAACAACCATACATAAAGTGATTGTTCAATAAAAAGCAAATAGGCTACTATTTATAGAAATATTAAAGAATGAAAAGTACATGTAATAAGGAGTTTTTGTAATGTATTTGGATAATATTATTAGAGTCAAATCAAATCAACGCACACAAATCATTGAATTGTTTAATTTAATTGAATTTGATTTCATTTATTTGACATGCTTGAATGTATACACAAAAATATTAGAAAAAGGGAGGATATAACATCTTGACACAATATTATAAGCATTGCAAGATTGTAGTTACATTAGGGACAATAGGCCAGTTTCGTAATGTAACCAAATTTAATGCATAAGTCTTTGTGAAGTGCCTCAATACAAATTATTTCATTCATCTGATAAGAATAATAGCATTTCAATAGACAGAATCCGGACTGCATACATTAGTTGTTGCCAGGTTGGACAAACATTATAGCTTGTCCTACCTAGCAACACTAAATATATGCAATTACATTCTGACTATTGAAATACTATTATTCCTATCAGGTGAATGAAAAATTTGTATTGAGGCACTTCGCAAAGACTTATGCATTAAATTTGGTTACATTACGAAAATGGCCTATTAAATACATTTGACAGTTTGAACATGATTGAAGGTAAGACTATTTCTAGACTATGCTATTGAAAAGCATTGCTTATAATGGTAAAACCTAAGTAAGTCTTAACATAAGTTAGTTGAGTTATGATATATAATCATATATAAATTATGCAGCTGTGAGTGTGTTTTAATATTTGACGACAGAAATGTCGAGGTCAGGGCTCAAGGGCAAATGAAATATATAAATATATATTTTTTTTTTAACAGTAAAATATGAAATTGAAAGATTGACGTGTCCCACAATTAAATAGAAAGCCAAGTGTAAGTTAAACAGAGATAAACCAGGATTTGAGAGTCACGATATCACGGAGTAGATCATCTAGAATGATGTTGAAATATAAGCAGTTTGGAGACGGGTGTAGATAAAATGGTGATTTATGTATACGAAGTTTTTAACTCATTTAACAGAGACAATTCTAGGTGTTTTTTAATGCGTGAGCTTTGTTGCCAAGTTTAAGGGTTTTATCAATATTATTCCAATAATTTGGTCCAATTTAGGTAATAGTTTCTGAGCAAAGGCTGTTCTCGTCAAGGGAAGATGATATCGTTTGTGCAGTGCTTGTTCTGTAGGATAAGGGTGTATGTCATTGTTACTCTTCATAGTACATCGACGTGGGATTTTGTCACCAAGGAGTGTTTGTATTGAATTACTGAAAGACATATCATTTGTCTTTTTATGTTAAGAGATCATTTGTTTGCCCGAATCCAGCTATGAACAGAATTAAGTTCCGAGTTCATTTTGTTAAGTAGGACTACCGGATCACGGTGGGAGCAAAATATGTAAGAATCATCAGCGAATAGAATAAAAACATAACATGTTAGAAGATACTTTAAAACCCATTTATATATAGTATGAATAGAAGGGGACTAAGGAGTGATCATTGTTGTACGCAACACGTTATTTCTTTCATGCAAGATTCTCAGCCGTTAGTAAAAACATATAGTGTCCTATTTGCTAAATATATTATGTACCTTTCCCAGGCCCCTTCCTCCTTTTCCATAATGAGAAAGTTTGTACAAAATAATATCATGATGTATAGTGTCAAAGGCCTGGGAGAAGTTCAGGAAAATTCCAATAATGTGGAAGAGTTATCGATGGCTTTTGCGACTTTGTGTATAAGTATAAGCGTAGCATGAGCTGTTGCGTGCCTCTCCTGATAAACGTATCGTGAGTTGCTGAATATGTTGCAGTCGTGTAAGCATTTAATGGTCCGGGTATAAACAATTCTTTCTAATATTTTTCGTAATAATTTTAGTAGAGTTATGGGTTTATAGTTACTTCGCTCACAGGTATCATTTTTTTAGTAAGGGTATAACTTAAGCTTTTCCATGTGGGAGGGCACTATGCCACAGGTTATCGACAAATTAGATATGTGTGTAATTGGAGTAACAATTTCTGGGATGACGTATTTTTAAATTTTGTTCGTGATTCCATTAAAAAACAGTGCTTTTCTGAGATTTTAGGTTATCTATTATGTCCATTACCTCTGTTACTATAGTACAGGTACGAAATATATCGATTTTGGATTTGGATGTCCGAGAAAAGTGGAGAAGTGGTTATTTAAGGGTAGGATACTTTGGGCAAGATTCGGGCCGATTATTACAAAGTAATCATTCAAGCTTCGAGCAATTTCAGCTGGTTCCGTCAACGTAGGCATACTGTCTTGTATATGAATTTCCTGTATGTGTGATTTCGTAGGATTTGTATTGAGATCCTTGGTGATGGTTTTAGAAGTACATTTAAGATCATGTTTGTGAGTTCAAAATTGGTTGGAGAGATATTGTTTTCTTGGTATATAGTAAAATGCTGGTTAGGCTGTGTGTAGGCCGATAGCTTTATATTTATGTTAATTGATTTTAGATGGATGTGTTTTTGATCTGTAGAATAATCTTCTTCTTTTATGCAGCGTAAGAATAATTTTGTTACCCAAGGTTGACGTGGTGTCTTTACGTATTGTATAGTGCGAGGGTTGTGCTGAGTAGATATGTCGCCGTTGTACAATATCATGAACACTTCGAAGAATAATTCAAATGCTTCATCCGCACCCGTGCGTCTCAGTCAAATTTAAATACTCTAAGCCTGGGGGTAAGAGGATATATTTTGTTTGGGGGGTCCCGAAATTTGAAAATTTGGCCGATCAACATTTCGTTCCGTTGGGGGGGGGGGGGGGGTGGGTCACCATTATTAGGTCACCCATAAATAGCAATTTATTTCATTTATTTTTTTTTATTTAAAAAAAGAAAAACAAAGAAAACAAAATGAGGGGGGAGGTTCCTATAAAACACCCCAAAAAGAGGGGTTCGACCCCCCCCCCCCCCTTGCGTACGCGCCTGCTTGCGGCGCTCTGTCATCTTTAGTTATAGTGTGGACGGCTGCGAGAGGTAGCTTATCTAGCGCAAGTCGGTAACACGGCATGGTATGCATATCGCATCGCCCGTAAGGCCCGTTTTCACTATCTCGAGATTGCCAAATATCCAGCTATTTGCGTCTTCATTAAACCGAAGTAGCAAATTAGCTGGATAGTTGGTCGGGATAATATCCCAAGATATCTTGGGATAGTTTGCAAAATATCCTACTATTTGGCAAAATATCCAGCTATTTGTCCCGTGCGTTTTCACTAGACCGAAGATTCGCAATACACGCTAACGCTGAGCAAAATATCTCGAGCTAATTTCTCAAGGTCGAGTTTCAAGTTTCGAGGTCGAATCTCGAGATAGTGAAGACGCGAATTGTTACTTCGGGATTATTTTCCCAATAGCGGGCTATTTGGCAATCTCGAGATGATGAAGACACTTTTTATATATCTCTATGCATGCGCTTTAGCTAGCTTTGATTACAATTATCTTAATATCTTCAGTAGATCAAGATGGATGCCCACGATGCTGACCCAGACGAACCAAGTCTCACGCCTGTAGCTGGTTCCTTATATTTTGTTTTGCATAGTAGAATAGTAACCGTTCATTGTTCATTGTGTACTTCTATTAAACACTAGATGTACCGTATATAAAATAGTTCTAATTTGAAATGTAATTATTTTTTTCAAAGAAAGGACTTATGATGGTTGTACATTAAACCTATTCGGAAGTGTACAGGTTGATGTTATTGCTTCTCTATTGAAATAAATCTTTACATTGTGAATTTTACTTCAGAAGCCCAATTTGATTAATTTTACATTGTCAACAATTTAAAGAGAAGATTGAGTTCTGGAAGAGGTGAAAATAATTTGTGAGCACAATCGTTGTATCAAGCAAGAGTGGCAGAACATCACATACAAAAATGTTACCTGAAAAGCATGGCTCTTCAATTGCTTTAATATTTTAAATATGGCATGTAACATCATAAAAATCGGGAAGGATTTTTATGCCACATGTTCGTGTAATCCCATATGTTGTTGCTGGCTGTGGTTATTTTACCTGACTGCTAAATGCTTGTAAGTAAGCAACCAGACGGCCGACGGCTTTAGGTCCTGGTAATGAGGATTAATGCCTTACCAAAGGACACTAGCGCATCGACTTGGTTCCGAACCGGTCACCGGATTACGAGACCACTGATCTACCAACTGAGCTATCGCGCCTCCTCCTTCACCCTATACATCTTTCTGTGTACAGTGCTTGTAGCTTTACCAAGACTGGGCCAAATTTCTTATCATTTTGATGATTCCAGAACCCTGCAGTACACACCAATACTTATATGCTAGATCACGGGTGACCAACCTTTTAAAGTTCGCGGGCCACAGCTAACGATTGGCATAACTTGACGGGCCGTACAGGTAGTCTTCTCCCCCACACACAAACACACTTATACAATACATGTACACACATGTAGCCTACACACCTGCAGTTTTCAATTCAATTTCAATTCAATTCATTTATTTTTCTTCTTTCAATCGTTCATATTTACAATGATGGTACATTTTAACATATTCACATATTTATATACATATAGATCAATAGCACAATACAATACATTAACAAAATAAACATGAAATTAAAACGGAAGGAGGGCCAACTAATAAGCAGAGCTTGTAGGGTGTAAGCCCCCTGTAAAAGTTATTATCATGAATTATTATTTTATGAGAAAAAACAAAAACAACCATAATAACAAAAACTGATTCAGTAATACAAAAAAAAAATCACTTTTAAACGCAAAACATTGATAAATACATACATGTTTATAAAAAGAAACAATCAAAGTTGCATAAAGTCACACTCTAAATTATATTTGATTGGGGAATGCAATAGCCTAGTAACTATTCAGAAGAAAGCTTTTAAGTCTTCTTTTGAAAATTTGTATCGAATTACACTGTATAATATCATTTGAAAGAGAATTCCACAGTTTTGGACCTGTAAAAACAAATGTCTTTCGTGCAAAAGATGTTCTATTTAATGGTAGATGAAAAGAGCTCGCCTGGCGAGTGAGGTAACTATGAATCGAATCATTTCTTACGAACATATCATTAAAAGGCAAAGGTAATTGTTTAGTGTTGAGCTTGTACATTAACTGTCCAAGCTGAAAAATTTACAAGTCTTTAATTTTCAAAATGTTATTATTCAGAAAAAGATTATTTGTGTGTGCCCGGAAATCTGCATTATGAATAATACGAATCGCTCTTTCTTGTAATATAAAGAGTTTATTAATTTGGGAAGTTGCTGCACTGCCCCAGGCAATAAGTCCGTAATTCAAGTAAGGAAGAATAAGCGTAGAATACAAGGATAACATAATATAATGGGGTAAGAAGTGTCTTAATTTGCTAAGGATACCAGTGTTGCGAGCAATGATTTTGCAAATATTGTCAGTGTGCGCTTTCCACGATAGTTTTTCATCAATGACTAGCCCCAAAAATTTTGCAAAAACAAACAAGCAAACAAGAAAATCAGTGGACAAAAATCAGGCTTACTGGTGACAAATGAGGCAAAGTGATTTACCTTTCTCTACTATGAAGAAATAATTCAGAGACCAATCTGATTTAAAATTTTCCTTTTCCTTTTCTTCGCAAGCCTCGGAGTCGATGCCATGTTGGTTGTTGTTTCAAATAAAATCAAGGACACAGCAGAAAGAATATTCTAACTTTATTAGTTAAACACTGTACATCTCATTGACCGCGGTAAAAAGGGAAGGGGGCTATCCAGTTTACGATTGAAGGTAATACAAAGTTTTGGGAAATTTTGAAAATTGGTTGGATAGTGATTTTGTACAATTTTGATATATTTGGATGCCCCTGTGAATGTTTCATAAGCACTAGAAAAAACAGCCCCTAAAACACTTCAGCTTTCGAGCAAAATTGAATATAAACCTTTACCGGTGCTCCTGGTAATTTTTGATGAATTTAAAATAGCGCCTTTGGCCGTACGTACAATGGTAGCTATGACCATGAAAATCTCAGAATATGTAGTTGTGAGATATAATTTCCAAACGGGAATAGCTAATCGGTCGATTTTAGTCAAGAAACATTATTTCATAGCTAATTACTATCTTGACCTTGAGTGGGAGCTATACAACTTAAAGAGTTTATTACTTACAATTTCATAAATTTTGACTAGATTTCAACCGCGACAATGATCACTGAATTTTATAGGATCGCATATTATGCTTCCAATATGTTCGTTTGAACCAAATTCATGACCTCATACCAAAACTTTGTAATAGCTTTAAGATTTATGAGAAAATTCAACGGCGTGAGAAAAGGATTGTCAGTTTCAAGACAAGTATAGCATTTCAACCATGTTTCTCGATTCACAACATTTGTATATTTACAAATGTTAACACTACGTGCGGAAATTACAAACTGAAATTAACACGGCGAGTGATGTAAATGTCGTTAATTAATGTAATGTAATGAGAGGAAATTTGAGGAATTGTTAAATGTTTTACCCTATTTCATTGCTGCTATGTGGGCAGCATTCTATTAATGAGCTATTTTTATAATTACTTTTTCAATGCCCCGCGGGCCGCACCAGAAGAACTCGCGGACCGCAAGTTGGCTACCCGTGTGCTAAATGATCAACCTTCTCTGATCGATTCCACAACGTTTCTTTCACATGCAATCGCATGACCAGAACTCAACTTTATCTTTAAATGGTAATCCCTATCGCACTTCAAAGTGCACAAGAGTACATTTTTTGGAAATACCCGTTTAGGGTGTGAATTTTGGGGAAAAACACGCAAAATCCTCATATAACGGTATTTTGGCTTCAGAAGAAATCCTCGTTTAGGGGGTTTCTGAAAAACCTGTAGTCGCGCACATTAAAAAATTAACCAAAAATTGAATAAAAAATAAAAACCTTAAATCAATCACATAAAAATTATATTCCATTTAAAAAAAAGGAGAGTAATAAAACAGGAATTAAATTTTCCGCATGCCCCTATATTTATTAAAAGAGGATTTTATAATAGCGAAACGCGCATATCGTGGAAATATTGTGAGAGGATTGGAAAGCGAGTGTGTTTTCTATTATAGAGGTGAAAAGACATGAGCCCCTGAACACTGGCGTACTGATGGGGTTAGCGAGGCTCGGGGGGGGGGGGATGGGGGAACCGCGCGAAATCCTCATTTAGGGTGTATTTTGGCTTCAGAAGAAATCCTCGTTTAGGGGGTGTCTAAAAAAAAACTGTAGTCACGCACATAGGTGCCGGAAGTGGGGGGGGGGGAGGACATGAGGCGGTCGCAGTCGGCCCCCACAAAAGTAAATGTGTGGGGGGAGACGCATTTTCACCCCTACCCCCCCCCCCCCAAAAAAAAAAAAAAAAAAAAAAAAAATCAGCAGTTAAGGACTCTAATAAAAAGTAAAATAAAAAGTATAAAACCTTAAAAAAATAACATATAAATTATATTCCGTTAAAAAAAAGAAGAGTAAACAGGAATTAAATTTCCTTAACATTCTGCATGCCCCTATATATTATTAATGGGTGATTTTATGATAGCGATACGCGCATATCGTGAAAATATTGTGAGAGAATGGGAAAGCGTGTGTGTTTTTTTATTATAAGGGTGAGAAGACATGAGCCCCCGAACACTGGCGTACTCATGGCGTGGGAGGCAGTTTCCCCCAAAATAAAATTCAAACGTGGATTATTTCTTATTCGATATCAGCTAGTGATTTCAAAGGTTGCTGAAATGACATGATTTTCTGGGATTTTTTCTCAGTTTTCTTTGAAACTTATACTTTTGTATGCGTTAGTTGAAAATTGAATATTCAGTATACAGTCAGGCAAATCAGAATGCTTTAATAGTTAGAAGCCTTCAAGTCACGGCCTGCAAAACGGCGGGGATCGGGTCTCAAGCCCCCCTCCCTTTATTGAAAAAATATGTTAAAGAGAAAAAGAAAGAAAGAGAGAAAGAAAGAAGGAGTGACCTGCCATTGTCACATGTGACGTATTAAAATATACTAATCTGACCGTATTTAAATACCTAAAACACCTGATCTTACGAGGGCTCCGCCCCCTGGACCCCACGCCATTTAGTAACCTGCCAGTGTCACAAATAAGGTAGTGTAGGTGTAGGAAATTGGAGACCGTAGGGAATTGGAGACCACCAAGCTTGACCCATCACTGTCTGTCCGTGCTGGCTCCAATATTGATATAGCACCATTATGTGGCCTTTAACAGCACTACTTCATATATCCAATTCATTTCGAAGACTACAATACGTTCTCTCTCCGAGAAAATTGGCAAAATTGTCTAAGAAAAGCAATTTTGATCGTAAAATTTTGCTCTGATATAAAAACACCATTTTCATTGAATGTTGTGGTGTATGCAGATATTTAGGGGTGGCTCTTAAAAAGAAGTTTTAAAAGGAAGTTTACGAAATGTGCCAACCATCACAGAAAACTTATGGTCATTGTGTGTTGTGAATGGGGGACACCAGGTCCAAGATGGGGGCCTACTTTCCCCCAGTTGTTCATTTCATGTTGAAAGGCACTATCACGAAACACATGTGGTTGTTCGTGTCACCATTCTAATTTGAGTGCATTTCACTTTTAGAAGTTGTTTCTATGCTGTGAGTTTGATCAATGTAAAAGTCAAAAAAATTATTCTGAAAGTATTTAAACATAATTTAAACTAGCACCTTTATTGCTGCGAACGAAAAAAATACAAAAATATTTTGGGCCACATTGTTTTAAAATCGTTTCAAAATTACAGTACGTTCATTGGCTGTATGTATCTCTTTCAAAAAGTGTTTGAACTAACTATAAAAATCCCATTTTCATTCAAATTGTATTCAAAATGTCTTGATTTATAACGGTACCTTATTACCTAAACATGTAGGTAATGAGAGACCTTTGGTGATGACGTCATTAATCATTGTTATCTTATTAATCAGTTACATCATGACCACAATTTTGTTACCAAATAAAGAGAAGAAGTTACTGAAGAGAATACAAAACTTTCTGTATGTGTAACATTTTTCATGTTTATGTAAATTATGCAAATGTGCTTGAGGGTCTCCAATTCCCCACACCTACCCTATTAACCTATGCTTACCTGACCGTCAAAAACCCCTGAGATTCCAGGGGCTCCGCCCCTTGACCCCACGCTAATTTACCCTCCACACGCTACGCCCTACCTGATCTTTGATACTTTGAACAACTTTGGAATACATTTCACGGAGTCTGCATTTAACAAAAAGTGATCCCCTGGAATGTTTGCCCCCCCCCCCCCATACATGTCTGAGACCCCCAGGCATCCGCATTTTGAGTACCTAATACATTCGACCAATCTACAAGTTTGAAACTATCTGTTCATCTGTTCATATTTATTTCCGTTAATTTTCGAGATCCTGGCGCGTGATGATGGGAGTTTTTTTAATAAGAATGTGTACAAACATTGGGCAGTTATTACTGATGTGTGACAAAAGTATTCCCGGTGTGCCTTGAGATACGTAGTTCTAAAGAAAATAATATTGATGAGTGTAGCGGAGCTGTTTGTTATATTTGTGTGGGTTTGTTGATGAGAGGATTGAAAGAGTGTGAGTACATAGAGTCCATAAAATCTTGAGAATTTGTATCTGCGTTGAGCAGGTTATTATTGAAGTCCCCCATTATAAAGCAAGGTTTGTTTCGCAAATTATTTAGGGATAACAACTTGTTTGTATCGATGTAATAAAATATTAATAGGGTAAGCTCATTGGACAGTACACGGTTCCGATAATAATATTATTTCTTGCTGATACTGTGATCTCTACAAAAAGGCTTTCAATCGAATGCGACATAACAATAAGTTCAGGTAATGGCAAAGCATTATAAAGCTCCTTGGAATTTGCATTGCTACGTACGCCACCACCGGTCTTTTCTTTTCTATTGTTATTTACGAGTTTGTAACCCCTCAGATTTAGAATTTGATGTGGTTCTCTGCGCAGCAGAATTTCACTGATTCCTAGTACAGAAAGATTTAATTTAGCGTTTTCTACCGTGTTTTGGAGTTGATATAAATCTTTTTTTAAGCTTCTAAAATTAATATGAAGAATGGAAAGTGTTTTATTTTGGTTATTTGGGCAATTTCCAAAAATTGTTTTATAGTACAATATTTGGATGTTGGTGGTATAATGAGAGTGTCATTTGGATCAATGTGATAATAGTATTCGGGTGTTATGTTGATTTTTAAAGCTATTAGATGTATTTGTTTCGTATTGGTCAGCATTCGCCAGGTGTTAATCGTGGCTGACATCATACCCGGGCTGCAATAAAGAGGATTGATTAGTCATAAAATCGTCATATGCTGTAACAAATTAAATGTATGTGTTCATCATAGAAACATTTCACGTTGAGAACTGGGTTGCTTGCTTATGATACGAGACTCTCGAGGAGAGAAATCATCGCACTGTTGAAATGGAACACAAATAGAAAATGAAGGACTTCCCCCAAAAGATATTCACAACAAGACATAAGTACAATGGAAAAGGGTGTAATACTAAGCCAGTGTGGATTAATGCATTGAAAGCATCCTTAGAAAGTATATTATGTCTAATTTATGTAAAGCTAGAAATTATTCTTATACAAGATCATAGTTTTCTCACAAATACTATTTATTTTGGGGTTTCGTTTTTTTCTGGGACTCACATATCATTTCCTCTGTCACTGATCTCTCAAGCACCTGAGAAAGGATTTTTTAATCTCTACTATATACGATTTTATTTTACAAAGTATAGGGTTCCCTCTACGACTCCAATTCTTTTGCTGGTATTTTCTGAAGTCTTTCACTGCATGGATTCTTTGAGTTTGAGTTTATTCTACATGCAGAATCTATACAGATAACAAAATATACACACAAGACATATTGTTTCATAGTTGTACAAACTTATTATAGTTATTGAAAAATTATTCAGACCACAAAATCATGGGGCACCAAAGATGTTTGACAACTAACATCATGATAAAGAAAATCTAGACAAGAAAAGTACAAAACTGTAAAATGTGCAGAAACCTTTTGAAAAGCATAGCTTGTAAAGAATAGGTTCATTAGGGTCGTGTAAAAAATGACCAGCACAGAATATGTTTACTTTAGAGAAACGCACACAATCAAACTTAATAGGGCAGTGATTTGGCACATAATTGTATACGAGTTCAATATAATTTGAGACTAATACAGAAAGGAATACACTAAAAGGAAGAGGGGTAACGAGCCAAGAAATAACAGATTATCAACGTATTTCAACCACATGGGCCCACCACTTGAACGTTTATAAAACCGTACAAGAGAAATCATGAATTAATAAAATCCTTCCCTGATAAAGTTCATTTGTGTTACAGAAGCACGCCTACAGTTGAAATGAAATGTTAAATGGTACACGTTATAAGGAAAAAGAACATTATATATCAAATGTCTAATCGACATTATTATTGTATGCATTGAAAAACAGTTAACTTTACTTTATTTTAAATTGATCAACAGAAGATGGGTGAAGTAAATCAGGATGAAGATTGTTCCAGAAAGATGGACCAGTTTACACTTTTTGAACAATTGTAGTTCGTACACGGGGGTATGGAAGTCATTCTTTTTCGTCTTAGGGTATGTATGAATATCCAAGTTCTTTGTGAAAAGGAAAGCAATTAAATCAGGCAATTTATTTATCTCATGTTGATACCTAGAAACACCAGGATTATAGAGAAATATATTAGACACATTTAAAGGGGATAATTGAAAAATAAGATATTTGTATGTTACCGAAAACTAACATTGTGAATTATTCTCAGGGCTCTTTTTTGAGTGACTAATAAACTATAAGTTGAGTCTTGCAGCAGTTGCCCCAAGCTAGAATACCGTAACTTAAATATAGATTTACCAGGACATCATGAGGAAAGAGTGTTGAAGTAAGTTGATGACACCTATAATTCGTGATAAAAGTTTACATAGATTGCTAACACGCATTTTCCAACTAACTGTTTACAGTCTATATAAAGACAAAGAAATCTTGTGTGTGCAACAAATACTGTTAGTGTCATGAATGGAAATGTTCCAAATAGGGACATTATTTACAAACGGCTACCGCCTAGCTGGTAAAACCCAATTAGAGAGCTCGTACAAGAGTTAACAGGCCCTTGGTGCGAATTCTTTTGCTTTTTCTGTGGATTCATCTGAACGGAATATACAGTGCGTCCCAGAAAGAACGAAACCGAGAAGTATCGATGTTTTATCATAACTTAATCACAACCATAATTAATGAATGATACATATTTGGAAATCTTAGAGTCTCCTCTTTCAGTTGATGCTACTCACGTGATGCAAAGCAATTTGAAGGAAGGAAACCAAAAAGTAATTTGGCGGGCGGTATCTGAATTTCAAAGAAAAATTCATATTTCTAGAAAGTTTATTTTCTGCTCTTTCATATGATACCTCAGTCAAGAAAAATGAGCCAGGAATAACAAAGTTCTGTTTGTTTAAAGTAGCCCTTACATTTTCATAATTTTAACAAACGAATTCGTTTTCACTGGGTGCCTGCCGTAGCAAAAAGCAGATTTGACAAAAGACTTAACTCCGTTTCGTTGACAATCAGCCATGCATGAGGACTCTCGTCTACGGCTGATTGTCAACGAAACGGAGTTAAGTCTTTTGTTAATTTCGTTTATTGATACGGCAGGCAGCCAGTGAAAACGAATTCGTTTAATAGAATTATGCTTTGAGATACGTAGTTCTAAAGAAAATAATATTGATGAGTGTAGCGGAGCTGTTTGTTATATTTGTGTGGGTTTGTTGATGAGAGGATTGAAAGAGTGTGAGTACATAGAGTCCATAAAATCTTGAGAATTTGTATCTGCGTTGAGCAGGTTATTATTGAAGTCCCCCATTATAAAGCAAGGTTTGTTTCGCAAATTATTTAGGGATAACAACTTGTTTGTATCGATGTAATAAAATATTAATAGGGTAAGCTCATTGGACAGTACACGGTTCCGATAATAATATTATTTCTTGCTGATACTGTGATCTCTACAAAAAGGCTTTCAATCGAATGCGACATAACAATAAGTTCAGGTAATGGCAAAGCATTATAAAGCTCCTTGGAATTTGCATTGCTACGTACGCCACCACCGGTCTTTTCTTTTCTATTGTTATTTACGAGTTTGTATCCCCTCAGATTTAGAATTTGATGTGGTTCTCTGCGCAGCAGAATTTCACTGATTCCTAGTACAGAAAGATTTAATTTAGCGTTTTCTACCGTGTTTTGGAGTTGATATAAATCTTTTTTTAAGCTTCTAAAATTAATATGAAGAATGGAAAGTGTTTTATTTTGGTTATTTGGGCAATTTCCAAAAATTGTTTTATAGTACAATATTTGGATGTTGGTGGTATAATGAGAGTGTCATTTGGATCAATGTGATAATGGTATTCGGGTGTTATGTTGATTTTTAAAGCTATTAGATGTATTTGTTTCGTATTGGTCAGCATTCGCCAGGTGTTAATCGTGGCTGACATCATACCCGGGCTGCAATAAAGAGGATTGATTAGTCATAAAATCGTCATATGCTGTAACAAATTAAATGTATGTGTTCATCATAGAAACATTTCACGTTGAGAACTGGGTTGCTTGCTTATGATACGAGACTCTCGAGGAGAGAAATCATCGCACTGTTGAAATGGAACACAAATAGAAAATGAAGGACTTCCCCCAAAAGATATTCACAACAAGACATAAGTACAATGGAAAAGGGTGTAATACTAAGCCAGTGTGGATTAATGCATTGAAAGCATCCTTAGAAAGTATATTATGTCTAATTTATGTAAGGCTAGAAATTATTCTTATACAAGATCATAGTTTTCTCACAATTACTATTTATTTTGGGGTTTCGTTTTTTTCTGGGACTCACATATCATTTCCTCCGTCACTGATCTCGCATGCACCTGAGAAAGGAATTTTTAATCTCTACGATATACGATTTTATTTTACAAAGTATAGGGTTCCCTCTACGACTCCAATTCTTTTGCTGGTATTTTCTGAAGTCGTTCACTGCATGGATTCTTTGAGTTTGAGTTTATTCTACATGCAGAATCTATACAGATAACAAAATATACACATAGTTTTTTTTTTTTTTTACACATTAGTTTTACAAACTGATTATAGTTATTGGAAAATTAATCAGACCACAAAATCATGGGGCACCAAAGATGTTTGACAACTAACATCATGATAAAGAAAATCCAGACAAGAAAAGTACAAAACTGTAAAATGTGCAGAAACCTTTTGAAAAGCATAGCTTGTAAAGAATAGGTTCATTGGAGTCGTGTAAAAAATGACCAGGACAGAATATGTTTACTTTAGAGAAACGCACACAATCAAACTTAATAGGGCAGTGATTTGGCACATAATTGTATACGAGTTCAATATAGTTTGAGACTAATACAGAAAGGAATACACTAAAAGGAAGAAATAACAGATTATCAACTTATTTCAACCACATGGGCCCACCACTTGAACGTTTATAAAACCGTACAAGAGAAATCATGAATTAATAAATTCCTTCCCTGATAAAGTTCTTTGTGTTACAGAAGCACGCCTACAATTGAAATGAAATGTTAAATGGTACACGTTATAAGGAAAAAGAACATTATATATCAAATGTCTAATCGATATTATTATTGTATGCATTGAAAAACAGTTAACTTTACTTTATTTTAAATTGATCAACAGAAGATGGGTGAAGTAAATCAGGATGAAGATTGTTCCAGAAAGATGGACCAGTTTACACTTTTTGAACAATTGTAGTTCGTACACGGGGGTATGGAAGTCATTCTTTTTCGTCTTAGGGTATGTATGAATATCCAAGTTCTTTGTGAAAAGGAAAGCAATTAAATCAGGCAATTTATTTATCTCATGTTGATACGTAGAAACACCAGGATTATAGAGAAATGTATTAGACACATTTAAAGGGGATAATTGAAAAATAAGATATTTGTATGTTACCGAAAACTAACATTGTGAATTATTCTCAGGGCTCTTTTTTGAGTGACTAATAAACTATAAGTTGAGTCTTGCAGCAGTTGCCCCAAGCTAGAATACCGTAACTTAAATATAGATTTACCAGGACATCAAGAGGAAAGAAGTGTTGAAGTAAGTTGATGACACCTATATTTCGTGATAAAAGTTTACATAGATTGCTAACACGCATTTTCCAACTAACTGTTTACAGTCTATATAAAGACAAAGAAATCTTGTGTGTTCAACAAATAAAATGTTTGTGTCATAATGTAAATATTCCAAATGGAGACATTATTTACAAACGACTACCGCCTGTTTAAACCCAATTAGAGTGCTCTTACAAGAGTCGGCAGGCATTTTGTGCACAGCCATTTGGGTTTTCCGTGGATGCATCTGAACGGTAGATATATTGGACCGAGCCTTCCCAGATTATTATTATTATTAATATTTTTATATTTTTGGCATTTCAAACATACAATATAAGGTACAATAGAATGTCAGCAGAGGATACAAAGTATGAAAGAATAATATTGGCTTCCCCTGCTGCGCCTCCCGAAGTTGCCTGGAAGAAAAAAAAGGAATGTGAAATTCCTATAACCCGTTAGTCTTTTCTTCCGACTCAAGGAAATGCAGCAGATGAGGATAAGACAAGCCAATCTTGACGATTAGATACTTCTTGAATACTTTTCGAATACTTCTTGATACCTCTTGATCGGAGAACTTGACATGTTGTTATCTTTCATGACACTATTCAATTTTGTTCACAGACATGAATGAGAATAGCGCCATCTCATGTCTTATGTGATTTTTTTTTTAAAGTCGACTTTCCTTTTTAGTCGACTCAGTATTACTGAAATCTTGCGCCATTCAAAATCTAAAGCGAAAGTTTCCTAATTTTGAGCTAATCAGCCTATAAGGTTTGGACCCATTCATACCGCTTCAGAAAAGTTGAAAAGATGGCTCCGTGTTAAAGCAGTGGGCTCGTAACAGGAAGGGCCCGAGTTCGAAACCAAGTGAATTCCCTATAGTGCTCTTTGGTAAGGCATTAATCCTCATTATCAATTCTCTAGTAGCTATGATATATGGATAAAACGAGAATGTAGTTCTTGAATGCCCGTGTCTCCAATTTTGAAGGATACTTTAATTACATTTGAAGAGCCAATGTGATATTTTTCCTCCGTCATTATTATGTTAATTGTTTCACCTTAGGTATACAAAAATATTTAAAAGTTCTGCCGGTGCGAGTTGTCGGTATATTGTTACTTTTCACAAGGAATAAGAACAAAGTTTGAAGTATGAACAAACAAAAATTAAAAAAAATCAAAACAAAATCGACAAAAGTAAAGCCCCTTTTGTGGGGCAAAACTTAGCTTAAATTGTACACGGAATCGAAAGGGTATGTCATTTAACACACACTGATCTGCAAGGATTTTCAAAACGAGTGTGTTTGAAGACGAATAGTGATGATAGAATGCCATATTTGGGTTTGCTGTTGTATGCCCCAAAAAACTCACTTTTGTATTTTTTCATCAGTATTCGTCTTCAAACACATTTGTTTCGAAAATCCTTGAAGAAATGCGTGTTAAATGGCATCCTCTTTCACATTATTATACAATTTAGGTGAAATTTAGCATCCAAGTTTTCGGAGAGGCTTTAATTAAGCTGCACAGACATTTTAGATATTGAAAGCTTCTTAATTAATCTGCAATAAAATATTCTGGCCTTTAAATATAATAACTGTAACACTTTGTATTAATCATAGAGGCATATTTTTGTCTATCATTTTAGTAGTGGCATTGGATTATGTGCAAGATAGTATTCAGGATGTGCGTTTAGAAGTGTGCGTGAGGGTGAACATGTGTGTGTGTGTGTATAAATGTGTAGTGGTATGTGTAAGTGTGTGTACGAATGGGCACACACGAGTTCACTTCGTAATATCGTAGACGTATTATAAATTAGTACAAAAAGAAGAAATAGAGAGTACAAGTATCTCAATCAGCACGTTAAAAAAACAAAATCAATGTAATCTATCGATCCAAGTCACTTCAAAGTGCCAAAATATGCCTTATACATATTGCATGATCTGCATTTGTCAGCACTTCTGTACCTTTCCTCTTGTTTTAGTCGTTATTAATTGTAAGAAGGAAACAAAGTTAAATTTCCAATTATATTTGCCAAATTAGTACAATTCATATCGTGATTGTGTCCTTAAACATTTTTATTTCGAGATCATGAAAATGGTACGAACTTAGCTTGGGCGTTGCAATGACCTATCATCTTTTGAATTAAAGTTGTCATGCTTTGATTATTATACGAAATGAAATATAAGAGTGATATATCACACAATAATAAAATATCTTGTATGCTGGAAGGTCCCCCCACCCTTTGGTTTTTTTTATGTGTGTAAACCCCCCCCCCCCCCCAAAAAAAAAAAAAATAAATAAATAAAAAAATATGCCTATGGCTGACCTAAAAAAGGTGACCTTACCCCCCCCCCCCCCCACCCCCCCCCCCCCCCCCCCAACGAAGAAAAATGTCAAATTTTCAAATTTCGAGACCAAAAAAAAAAAAAGAAAAAAAAGTGTCCTCCAATGCATTCCAAATCATATGAATAGATTTTCCCTTCAACCAATTTTTTTTTTACATAAGGAGATATCTGCCGTATGCGATCATTCGGAGGACTTCCGATTCGTAGCCTGGCTCCCAGGTTTATGACATTTTTGTATATTCTCCTTGGCAATATGAATGGTTGAGTTTAGATGTTATGGTACTCCCAATAAGATTTTCATCGACATTCAGTAAGGCAGTTAGGTATGTAATTAGTCTATGCACAGAATCAGTTAAACTTTACTTTATTGACGTGGTGGAGGAAAATTAATTTTGCCTTGAAGCAGGCTACCCGATTACGTGGATGTTGTGAAAAAGAAGCATGTGGAAGCAACACATAATCACAGTACGCCATATGAACCTATAGCCTCCTTTCAAGATAATGTAATATGCTTTAAATAGGACATCTGAAATACCGTGGAGAGTACAACGAAAGGAGTGTTTTGCAAAACGCTTAGGAATAAAAAAATCTATATTAATGTATTCGAATGTGCAATTGTTTTGCTAGTCAAGTGCCTTACGAATATATAATATTAAGTTTGTATAGGTACATTATTTAATGATATTTCCTTAAATAGAAGTATGATAGTCTCCTTTACGCCATATTATATCAGTTATTAAAGGGGTAGTCCCTTTTTTATATTGATTGGTTTTAATGGAAGCAGAACAATTAGAGAAACAGATCAGTAAAACTTTGAGCAAAAAACGATTTAAAAAGGAAAATTGTGAATGTTGAAGGTGCTATCAATCATTCACAAATTGGCATCTCTGGTGTGGTCTCCTCCTTTTTGCCCTGAACTAAAAAACTTCAAAAATGACATTTTCCCTTAAGACGATTTTTAACCGTACATATTCACCCTAAATATAATTATTGCAAATATGCTTTTTTTATACAACCACTGTATGTATGAAAGAATTCTATTCCGTCATCAATAACAAAAGTTTGTGAAATTTTCAGTACAGAGCGAATTGGAGAGGAGCCCGCTTGATATGTCACAGTGTTGCCAATTTGTGTTTCACTGATCGTTATGACTGATGACAACTTAAGCTTTCTATTTTTTTAATCGGATATTTGTTTTATCTCATTCTTCTGTTTTTAATTAAAACCAAATTAATATCGGGGTAGACTTTCATTTCATGATTTTTCCTTAAATTGAAGTATGATAGTTTCGAGGAACGAGAAGATATCCACGCTCGTGCGATTAGCTGATTAACCACTCACAGGCTAGATGGTCGGTCGCAGATAAAAAAATTCATGGAAAGTGAATAATCACATTCAGTTTGTACATCCTACGTCTCACATTTTGATCACAATCGTTGATGTCATTCTTGGAATTGTACTTGAGGTGATAAAACAAGCGCATCAATCGCCCCCCCCCCCCCCCCCCCAGCGCCTCTCCTTCTCCAGTGGCAGTGAGAAGTTACATTTAACGAAATTGTGATTTTAATGGTGAATAATATGCTTTCAGAATTCAGTATAATCCACAAACATCACATACGAACTAATTGAAATCAATTAATTACCGAACTGGTGTTAAGAACCTTTGTATATTTTATATATTTTACGGTGGTCTATTTTAGTTTCGTTTCAAGATGAAAAAACGATAAGTTAAAAGAGAAAATACGTATATACTGTGCAAATAATATTTACTTGATTTATACTGAACATGAGCCGTCTCACTGCCTGACATACACACACACATGCGCGCGCGCACACACACACTCACCACCCATATACCCCAACTCACACTTGAACACTTGATTTACTCCGCCAAATGCGAGAACACAACCTCGTCGTGTAGTCGTTGCAGACAACAAAAACTTACCATATAGTGCCTGTATTGAGACTATGAGGACGGTCGCATAGAATACTGTGTTTTCACCAACGCCCACCTATCCAGTGTATATAGCCTACGTGTTTATGGGGAAACAGACACAGGGTGAGCACTAACGGCTAGGACTGGGACAAATACTCGAGTGGCGTGAATTAATGATCAGCTGTGCTTTGTGATCGAGCTTGTGATTTGAAACGGTAAGCAATATTGTTGCTCTTTTGTCTGTCATAGTTATTGAGCTTTCAATAAATGGTGCATATTTTAAAGCATTGTGCTGCACTTCGACAAACAACATGGATCATACATTTAATTGATGTCCAAACTCCTCTGCCTCTCCTCTCATTATCTTTTTGTTTACCTTACGCCATCCGCGACGCACCCCGTCCCTCTCTCTCTTTCTCTTCTTTCCCTTTATTTATTTTTCGTTTATTTCCATTTCCAAAAAAATAAAATAAAGTACATGGGATTGCATTGTACATAGTAAAACAATAAAACTTAACAATATATTTGTTATTGGTCCACAGTGTACAACAGGCATATATATAAAAACAAACAGGTTGGTCATGTATCTTTATATCCCTTTATATTCCACACAACTCCCCCCCCCCCCCACACACACACACTTTCCGAGTATCCTCTACACTATCTTTCTCCACCACAATTTCACAATCACACATTTCCCCTCCTCTTATCTCGATCCCTCTCTCTCTCTCTCTCTCTCTATTTCTCCCGTTATCTCCAAATTCCCAATCTCACTCCCCTATTCATACTTCTCTCACCTACCATGTTTCTTTATAGGCCCTTCATAACATAAGTACTCCCTCTGAACAAACGAGTGGCCAGTAACAGCCTCCCTAACTGCATTTATCAATGTTTTGTTTTTATTTTGAGCGCGATGTGTAAAAAAGGTTGAAGGGTAAGGAGTACTTTAAATAACTTTTGTTTTGAAAAAGTGTTTATTTGTGTGTGAGTTCGATGCAGAACTCCTGGCTGAGACCTGGGAGGTGTTTGGGGCGTACATTCTATGACAGGTGCGAACATAATTATACGAACTTTATCAACAAGATTATACGCATCAAGATTTATGTAATATGCCATTGATGTGTTTTCAGGACTATTTTGTCTATATACCTATTCAATACGCCTTCGATATTGAATATCATATACATTATATATATATTAATTTCAATATTCTATTCAGTATTCTATCATTTTCTATCTGTCGAGTTTACCCTAAATCTGCACTATTCCGTATTTGCATCAATATTCAATGAAATATTGTCGATTACTTTTTGCATTCCTTTGACATCTCTCCCTGTCCCTCAAAAAACACACTCTCGCTTATTCTTCTCTCTCTCTCTCTCTTTCTCTCTCTCTCTCTCTCTCTCTCTCTCTCTCTCTCTATCTCTCTCTCTCTATCTCTCTCCCTTTCTCTCTCTTCAATTGCATCTGCTTTTGTTGTTTACATACACACACATACATCTCTCTTTCTTTCTTTCTCTCCCTCTCGTGTTTTAATTTTAATCAATCATCGGCTTCGCTCATGGCTCTTAAATACACAAACATGTCCCCGTCTCTCCTTTCTTTCCTTTTTCCTCTCTCTCTCTTTCTTTCTCTCCCCTCTCCTTCCCTGCCCTAAATAATAATCAATACCCTCTATTCCCGCGCAATTAATGACGAATCTCATTTTAATTTTCTCAGCACTCTTTCACTGGTTACATCTTAACAACAGTCAATCTCAGTTACCAACCTGGTACCTGGATAGCAAACTATGGGGCACCATGTGACGCATGTGGAATTCCGTCATAAAATGACTCCAAATAATTGATTTTGTCACAAAAACAATCAAACAATGTGATTTTGTCTACGGAATCAAACCCGTTTGATTTTGTCACAAAATCACTCTGTTAGAATGATTTCGTGACAAAATTATTCTGTGAGAGTGATTTCGTGTTGAAATGAAATTGTGAGATCGCTTTTGTGACAAAATCATTTATTTGAATTAAACAAATTTGTGACGAAATCACACGTGTAACACATGGTGCCCCATAGTAAACACTGCCATTTCTTTTCTTAGAGTGGAGTAATCAATAGATGTGTCTTTGGTCTTTGATATAGGCCAGTGTTTGGGGTTTCACGCTTATCTTCTACAGATTGAAATATCACCTTTTGTAATGAGATATTGTAAGTTTGGATACCTTAATTGCATTCCCAAAAATATGGGCAATTTAACTATCTTCATGTATGTCCCATAGAAGTCATGTTGGGATTACTTAATACGTCAAAGTAATGTTCACAAATTTCAAAAGAAGACGCTCAAGCCCATTAAAATTCCCGGAGATGATTCTTTTGAAATAGTTACAATCATGTTAAAGGGTCAATGTAGGGAGATTAAATTTATTCATGAATGAATAGTACGTTTATGTAACGCACCAACAAATATAAAAATAAAAAAAATTATAAATATCTGTCAATTTGCGCTCTGATGTTTTTTTTCTCTCTGAATCTATATTTCATATTCTATATTTAAGCGAATACTATATAATTGAAAGGGTAAGACATAAATGAATATCACAAGGAAATATATTACATAAAAAAGCTGTTTATTAATATGATCAAAGACATGAATTGTTAC
The DNA here is from genome assembly GCA_035222895.1 of Strongylocentrotus droebachiensis. Classification (NCBI taxonomy): domain Eukaryota; kingdom Metazoa; phylum Echinodermata; class Echinoidea; order Camarodonta; family Strongylocentrotidae; genus Strongylocentrotus; species Strongylocentrotus droebachiensis. The sequence goes on from JAVYIG010013314.1 coordinate 22,517, forward strand.
ATAAAAATTATATGCAAAGCTTGAAAGTGTGACAGTTCATCTCAGAAAAGTCGTAAAAGATGAGAGCGCGAGAAACATGAGAACGAAAGATGGGGAGAGAGAAAGATAGCTTGAAAGCAAGAGAGAGAGAGAGAGAGAGAGAGAGAGAGAGAGAGAAAAGGTTGACATAGTTATGAATAACCTTTATTTAATAATATGCAAGTTATTACATTACATGAAAATTGGTGTTGGAGGAAGGGGAATAGGAACGTACCTAAAAACCCAGATGGGAGAGAAGTTGAAAAGTAAAATTAGCTAGATTTGCAGTAGATGAATGTGTTTGGTAATTTTCTCAGTCTATTTCCCAGGGAACCTAAAATATTTTTGGGACGTAAGTTAGTTACGAGAACGTTATGTGTTTGCTAGGTTCGAGGTCGGTCTCTTTCTTTGCATTAGAAAAGAAGTCACATTTAGTCTTATAACATACTTAGTAAGCGAAGCTTATTTCACACATAATACCATATCGCTTGCAATATCGTAATAAGGTTAAAAAATCACCTGACCTGACCTATTTCTGCTGTTATATTATTTATAAAAATAGACGCTATATGCTAGGGCAACATTTAACAAATATCATGAAACTATATTTCCATGGTTGTGCCATTTAATTCCCATGCCGGGACGGAGTATAATGGATTTTACTCTATTGAATATATAATTATATTTAATGTATCAGTAAGGCAATAAACCTAGGACCAACACGAGAAGCAAAAATGTTAATATTGCTTACTTCGATTAGTATGGATATGCACGTTTCCGGAAAAAAACATATTTGATTTAGATCTTCAGAGTAAAATCTCAACTTAGCGGATGATTAGTGTTACGTAAATGTGGTATAAACAAACATAATATTGTTTTGGTTTAGGCCTTATAAGTATCATAAGGGAGAGTTAGGATATCAAACATTAGACATGCGATATCATCATTTTAAAAGGTTGATTATGAAGCTACAGGCTTAGCTTTAATTCATATTTTTTCGATGGGGAATATACAACAAGAACTTTCTTCAAATCTTTAAAGGGATCGTTTATCAATGTTAAATCTGAGATACACGGTCCTAAGTGTTACCAGTGTCTGTGATATGGTGGAATATTGAAGCCCTAAACAAAATCGCGCTTCAAAATTATCAAGAAGTGCCTCAAAAAAGTAAACAATCTTTGAGTGACCGGTTTTACCATACTCGTTTTCCCCAATAGACTGTAGTGTTATGAAAACCGTTCGGCGAACGGTTTTCAAAATTTGTAATTCCAATCATTTATATCTTGATAATCAGACAGGCGATCGGCTTGTAAAAGTCATGGAGTTCCTGACTGACCTAAAGGTTTATAATTATCATTGCAGCATGAGCTAAATCAAGGATTATTTCTAAAGGATCTAAGACAAAGTTACCGGATCCCTTTAATATTAAGGATGCCTTAAGCAAAACAATTGTAAACTTTTGCATTGGCATTGCTATGATAATCCTTCATTAAAACAAACAGAACTATTTGTCATGTAAATGTGATTGCTATTGTGATTGATGTAGGGTTGAATACATATTACATGTATTTCGTCATTAATTTTATATAAACAGTCAAACCTTCGTTAGTGGTCACCTGTCAATAGCGGTCACCCATATTGCATCCCTCTAGAAGAAAATGTGTGTTGTGGAAGCTTTAAAATGTCACCTGTGTACAGTGGCCACTAAGTATATTTCTCTTTGGTGGCCTATGTTGAAATTTTTGACTGTATTTTGTGTTTTTATCGCACATGTTAACAGGAATGGTCATATTTTAGAATGAAATATTGTCAAAAGAAATGATTACATAGGTTTTATTGCAGAGGATTATTTAACCTCATTAATTAATACTCGTTGAGGTTTGATAATGATTGTTGGTGTTGGTGCTGTTATTATTATAATTATTATTTTATTTGGCAATAAAGAAAATCCATAACTATTCAGCAAAAACACAATTATACAAGTTACTATAGGTTATAGGAACACCAGGGACAAAAAATTATTACCTTGATAACTGTGGCATAGAGCCTTCTGTCCCAATTCCAGTGTATGTAAACATTAAACACTTTAAATTGGATGTCTTCACTTCTTACAAGAATATCTAATATAAACATTGCATTATCATATCACTGTACCACATTGATGGCTGGCAATAGCAAACTTAACACAGCGGAATTCAGCAGCTGTTATCATTTTGAGTACGATTGTATGTCGAAAGAAAGGGCATACAATACACGTTCGTTGCCTCCACCACTGAATAAACAATTTGTGAAATTAAGGATGCAAAATAAACAATGAATAAAACTCTTGCAAAAATCACCAAGGGCTTTCATTGTTTTGTCCTTCATGATTCATAATTAGTGTTCATGTCCATGTGGAAATGATGACTCAATAAATATGGATGACGTAATCGAATAGTTCCCTGGATATATAAAGGCGGCGCTTGTAAATGTAATGATTCAATTCAATTCAATTCAGTTCAATTTGGTTTATTACAAAAATACAAAGTAGTATTCCAAGCAATACGAGAGTGATTACAATCACACTTTAAGACAATGAAAGCGCTTTGAGGTTGAAAGCATGGACAAATAGTCAAAGTGAAGTAGAAATAAGATCATTCAAAAACTATGTGACATTCTTTAGTATGAAAGACTAATAATTTTCAAATATTTTTTCCTAGATACATATGTGTGAATCTAAGCGAAATATAGGATGTAGGTGGAATAAAAACATCGTACATTTTGTAATAAAATTATAGAAAAAAAATATAATGTTTAATTACGAGATATATATTCTGAATTGAAATCAATTGCATTCGAAGGACCTCAATAAAATCTTAACAATTAAAAAGCTGTATCAATATTATCGTACTATAATGTAGGAATCATATTAAGTCGAACTAATTAATATCGACAAATCAAGCACGAAAGAGGTGCTATGACATATGCTTCGACTACACTTGCTACGGGCTTTATTTCGTTAAAGATATGTATCTAGAGTCAGTGTTGCAATTGGATATTACGTAAGGTTTGGGTTTGAGTTTAGGTCAAGTATTTGGGTCAGGATTCAAATCAATAATACCTTTATTGGGAGAAATTGGAATCAAAGATATAGAACTGTTAAATAATAGATTATTGATGCATAATTTTGTAAACAAGCATTTCTCTTGACAACTAAAATGCTTGCCAGAGGCTTTCTCGACATAACAACACCTAATGTAAGTTAACTGGATTCCATCCATGGGGATTCTCCGGGTAAGCGATCCAAAGGTCGCTGCGTATAGGGGGAAGATGTCCTGGATTCGTTATCACTCACTTAATTACTAAGGCAATATTAAAGAGCAAAATATTTCAGAACAGAGGGAAACCAAAATGGTCGAGGAACATACCATACGCCAATTCCTGATGGTACATTAAAATACCAGCAACTTATTCAAAGATAGACGTGAATGTGTGATGACTCACAGACACGTGAGTCAATATGCCCTTTGTTCATCATATTGTGAATTCCCCAAGGAGAGCTTGAGAGTCAATTCTATTTCTACTCTGCTCCTTTGTGATTCTTTGTTATTTTAAAGCCCAAATGAAGTTCTGAAAGCCCACAAACTCAACGTGCCTTGTTATCTAAATGTAGGTCTAAAATAAGTCAGTATTTCATTTTATTTATCTAAACAATGCGGCTCATAATTTTACCATAAGTTGGCAGCCATTTGTATGAAAAAGATCATAACCAATGCTTAAACCTTCCACGTCACATATTTCACGTGGCATATTTAATCATGAATTGAAATTGTAAACGGATTGCTCAAGAAAATGTTAAATTATTTGGAGAAGGATCATATCACATTGAGAGGTTGGTGGAAAATATTGCATGGGACAGGGTGATTAATGAGAATTTAAAAATTAAGACAAACTGTAACAGACTCGAGGAAAAAGGCAAAGAAAAAAAGTGATCACATCACAAATTGATAAATATATAAATACCCTCCAGTTTGTATTATGTTCTTCATTTAAAGTTAAACACTCTTTTTAATTAATACACGTATATGTACATATGTCTACATTATTTATCTCTATCGTAAGAACTGCTTTGTAGCGTTCATATCGTGTATTAATTTTGATTTGATATAGAAAATCATTAAGAGAATATAATTATCTGCAATCTAAAGTCCACTCGTCTAATGAAAACGGAGTCAATGAGTCAACACCATACAATACAAATGGATAGATTGTTGCACGGTTAAAGACTCGACATTTTCGTTTGCATAGACACACTAGTCGACTGTAAATGGATAGGTTACGTATTTGCCTTTCGTCTCGGGACATATTTAATGCAGTTTTTTTCCTTCTCATGTATTCTTCGTCTGCTTGGCAACAGAAACACATTCATCATTACTCTGTCCCGACCTGCAGTGTGCAGTTTTCCTCAGTTTGCAGGAATTCAATTTATGTTTCGCTCGTTAAAGGGAATGGCTGAATGATATCTTTGATCGTTTCATCGTTATGCATATTGACTTTATTACTCAATTTATGTGCAAATAACCGTCTTTTAGATGTTAAGCAAACAATATTTGGAGGAATGTGATGACAGATTTGCCCTTCATTCAAAGCACATTATTGTAATGTATTTGGACTAATGTTTCGACTAAGTTTGAATATAGCAAGTATGTATTACTGTTGTGATTATGCGGTATGACTTCAGCCGGAACTTCAGGTGCAGCTTTGTTCTATCATGGACATACTAAGAAGGTCTGGCGGTATTACTGGAGGAGGAGAGAAACTAAAACCCCTGTTCAGTTAAACAGGAGCTACGCGACCTGATAACTCTTTGATAATATCACGTAATTTACTGTAGAAAATAAGAACTCCGAACACCTGAAATTAATGTAGACAGATATTGTGTAAAAAAAAAACATTGAAACAGCTCTGAATTCAAGGACCATTTGGAATTATCTCTTTTCTTACATCTATCTTTATTATCTGCAGATTTTCTTCAAAGTTTTCGTTCTGTCTTCCACGATTTGTATCTTCCACCCAATACCTTCCTTTGGTATGCCCTTCATCTTTCTCACTTTTCCTATAATCCTATTCTTACAATTCATTTGCTATAAAATCGTCTCTCGTTCTTTCCTAGTTCTTTTACCTTTTCCATTGCCCTATTTTCTGTCGCTCTTTAATGATGCGAGAGCGCTGACACCCGATTTCTTCCACTTCCAGTTCACACATCAATGCTTCACCTCCGTCCTCCTCTAGCTTCCCATCTTCCTCCCTCTCTCTGGTATTGCCTGCATATGATCTTCTTACTCTCTATATCATTGTAATCCCGCTCTCTCTTTCTTCTTTACTCTCTGTCTTTCTTCTCCTGTTTTTTTTTCATTCACTTTTCCCATTTCTCTCATTCTTTCTTTCACTCTCTCCATCTCTTTCTTTCTCCACTTTGTTTCCCTCGCTCTCTTTCTCTCCACTCATCTATTTCTTTGCCTTTCTTTCTCTTGCCCCGCCTGGCGCCTGTTTCTCCGATTTCATTTCGCATCAATCGGCGTTGAAATCGATCTCAATCAACGCACCGGAAACATTTTGTTGACATATTCTTTAGTGATCGTCTGGCGAGAGAGCCCAGGTGCTAGACGTGTGTTTCTGTCTGGCACATGCTTGTTCAAAAGGACATTACAGGTTTACACGGCGGACTCTTAACTTTAAGTTTCGGTCGTGGTTTTAAACTTCGCTGTTGTCTTCTACTTAGGAAACTCCTGCTTACTGAACTTAAAGTTAACTCGAAGTTGTAAACCATGAGAAATCTTGGGTTTAGCGGGGAAAAAACGACTCGCTGGGGTAATGTGCTGTGCGGACTAAATTGACTTGCAGGTTACGCCAGCTTGTAGATTAACCACGGCAGATGAGTTTAATTTAATCTGAATGCCTGCTCGGCTTGAAGTTTACAACTTTAAATACTCGTTGTTGCGGTCCCGTGTGAACTCTCGGCATCGTGAGTGGATCGTTGTTTATAATTTCGAGGTTTCGTAAACATTCAAGTTTAAAACTACGAGTCTCGTGTGGACATAAGTTCTGTACCATTACCCTGCACTGTGTAACTATATCTACGATCGTTATTAGATTATTGAAGAACGCATTCGTCTGTTGGCCTAGCTAACCATAGTCTTACTTTGTGTTTGCCAATGACTAGACGCGCAATTACGGGATTGAGGAAACAGATGCACAGGAATAGCAATCATTTCTCTTAATTTTAATCTTAATATAAGGCCATTTATAAAATAAACATGTTTAGCGTCCCCGCCCGCTTCCTCTTTGAGGGCCGTCTCATATTTTTTTTTTTGGGTGAATTTTTTGGAGTTTTTTGTAATAAAAAAAAAACATGAAAAACACTGCTAAAATGTATATATTTCTGATTTTAAAATTTAAACAAAAAATGTCGGCGGCCATCTTGAAATATAGCCAGACTGTCAGGGAAAATGTACCGAGCGGCCATTTTGAAAGAAAAAAAAGGGGGGAAAAAAGGGCCTCCTCCTCCCTATTTTTCCCAAAAACAGGACGCTAAACATGTTTTGTTTTTTTGGCCTGAAACACTAGTATACATTTTACATATTTAGACTTTATAAGAACAATTAACATTATTTGATATTTTAGTGTATGAAATACATGATGTCGAACTTGGGTAAAAAAGATACAATTATTCACACTTTATTTGGAAAAGGGGAGGGGAGGGGGCGTTAAGACTTGTTAATCGAATTCTTATTACGAAAGTAATCATAGGAGCATGATTTATATTGGCAAGACATTATGATAGTAACGTGACACTAGATTTTTCAAGGGCCTGTGTGATCGTGCTAATAGTACAGTCTTGTACTATCAAATTAACGTTCTTCTTTCTGAGTTAATATGAATTTCATTCTTTTGTGAAACGACTGTAGACGTTGTAATACTTCGAGACACACCTCTCATTATTCGTATTTAATTATTTATTTTTTATTTATTGAAATATATTCATTCAGGATATTCAATCAAACTATATTCGTTTGTAATCCTCAATATCATATTTTATCTTAGGTTCACTGAATTCAATGCGTTAAAATGAAGTTAAAGATATATTAATTATGTTTGAAATACTAGAATACTATCTATATCTGTGTTTGCTCCATCGCTAAAAGGATTTGCCACTATTCAATATTTGTTGTGGAAGAATCTAGTACCAGTAGTTCAATGAAAAATTGGTGAATTTAGACAAATAAGTATCTTTTTACAGTGGAAGAAATTACGGGATTATTAGTATGGGTGCCTTTATATACACCTCATGACGCTCAAACTGTGCTCGTCGGTGCAAGATTTCATGCCATATGAGTCAGTCCGGGCAGACATGGTTCGGTGATCTTGTGCAAGAGCAAAAGCGATGTTATTTTAAAGAAAAAATAAATTGAATATTCCAATAAAATAATCATCACACTTTAAATGGAGCAGAAATTAAAACGTTGTATATACACATGCAGGAGTAAGATTTCGTTAAGTCAGGATAACGTCATTTTGTTTCATACATCACATACAATCTCTCTATTTCTCATACTGATGCAATATAATTATAGTAAGTATGTCTGTCTAACTAAATACATTTCATTTTGATTTTCTTCCGTGATGACTGAATCTAACGTTAACTCTATGTCAGAGATCTTGGAGTTGTAACATTTAGCGTAGAACTTCATTTATGAGTATGTTTTTGCCACAATATAGGTGTTACAACTGGGGATATCAATTCGAGACGCTCGTTTGTATCAAGAAGGTATACATGTCTTAATCTGGATAAGCTTAGTTAAAGATACTCAATTCTTAAATATCATGCCATCCGCAGCACGAATAAGGCGTTTAGTTTCTAGCTTTAATGTGGCCTCTGTGCTTGTCGCTCTGACGATTTTCAACCAGTACTCCAATATAATTATGGAATTCTATAAATTGAATGTTAAAAAATGGAAATTATTATCACGTACAGAAGGGTTGTATTTCTTAATGTAAATATCACATTCGTGCGTCAGATGAGGCTCTAGTTACTAGCCTGCGAATGTGAAGTTTCGCTTGGAATGGTGCTCATTTGCCCGGAGAGATAGAGAGAGAGAGAGAGAGAGAGAGAGAGGGAGAGAGAGAGCGAGGGCAGAGGGAGAGAGTGAGTTTTGGAGGCAGATGAAATACGATCTATTTATGATGTCTGTCAGCTAGTACTTGTGTTACATAGCGCGGTGGTTATGAATTGAAACATGATCCGTTTATTTCTCTCTCAAAAAAGACGTTATGACAGGCAGAATGATGAGGACATCCTTGTCCCCTCTTGTTGCCAGAACTGGAACAGAGAGGACCGTCATCACCCCCTCCCCCGCCCCCCTCTCACCCCCGCCGGGACAGTATCTTTAACAACTCCTGCCCCCGATTCTCTCCCCCCCTCTCTCTCTCTCTCTCCCTCTCCCTCTTTCTTCTGTGCGTGTGTATTTTTCCTTCCCTCTCACCATTTTCCACCATATGCTTCTTTTTGTAAATGTTAGTTACCCCCCCCCCCCCCCCCACTCTTCTCCAGCTCTCCCACTTTCTTTCTCTCTTCCCGTACCCCTCTCTCTGCTCATATTTATCACTTTATGTCTGATCCCTTTAACCTTAATTTTGTTCCTCTGTTCTACCACCTCTCTTGTATCCGTTTCCAACCCCAACACACACACACACGTACACACACACGCACACCCACCAGGGCACCATCTCTCGCTACATATTTGCTATAAAAAGATTTGTGTATAGTTATTCTCTCTTTCTTTCTTTGAATTTGTCATATTCTCATTTTCGTTTGCTCCCCCCCCCCCTCTCTCTCTCTCTCTCTCTTTTTATCATGATCGCAGCTACGTGCGTAAAAATCTAATATAATTGCAATAGCCTTTTGTTGGTAAAATTACTAGTATAAAAACAAAAAATTTAAAAGTGTAACATAATTTCAGAATTCCCCCTCACTAATATGATTCATTTGATCAAATTTGCTAGGATGAGTATAACATCACCGTAATATAATGTCCTGTATATAAGCACATTGTGGTTAGGTAATACATTTTATGTATCCATATTGAAAACAGATTATTGAAGTACAAAGTCTTCTGAATTAAATGTTGAATCTCAGTCTACCTCCTCTGTATATTACGTTAATACAAGGACTAAACAAAAAGTAAAGGCCTGCGTTTTCGAGAATTTCCCAATTAGTCGAATTACCCCAATTTATCATCTTTCTACAGATTTCAGCTGATTCTTCCCTCATTATTATGAAGCGAAAACGATTTATTTGAAAATTACAGCTAGGCGAGGCACAAACATCATTATAACACTGTTTATATCTGTAGAACGCGTTCGGTCCAATGCAGAATGACCTTCATAACGGTTGTTAGATAACCGGGTCGCAGATGCACAATTGTTCTTTTTTTGCCCACTTCGTCGCGAGCTCAATTCCATTATGTTCATTGCCTCAGAGAAATTGAATTAATGGCTTTCAAACAATAACGCACCTCAATTAGACCTTGTGGCGGAAACTTGCAAAGAAATTGAGGCAAACTAGAAATGCTGAAACAGACTTAGTACTCAAACCTGATACATAATAGCCTATGTGGAAACAGAATAACGCGTACAAGTACTTCACTATATTCCTGTTGAAAGGATAAAAGGCAATATCGTATTTGAAGGGAGAAGGGGGCAGTTTGCCCCTGACTGATAAACAAAATCGAAAAAATAAAATTTAGTAACTTTTTACTTAGCTGAGGCAATTATTGCAAGGTTGGAAATCATGACATTCATCAAAATTTGCTTGAAAGGAACGTTCGCAACCCACATTTGGCCCAAACAACTTGTAACATATTGGATCCCCCATGACAAGTTCAGATATAACAGAGTATAATTATTTAAATTAGTTTCTTTTTTCATCTCTATTAATTACGGGATGTTTGACCTAGTACTTTCATATCTAAATACGAAAGCGGAAATTGGAGACTGATTCATTACTATAAGTACATTGTGTGTGCCAGACATTGACGATTGAGATAAAATAAAAATTAAAATAAACAGAGAGACAATAGAAAGAGGGAAAGGTGATAAGACGGGAAAAAAATGCCTGAACCATCTCTCCTACCGTCCCCTCATCAGTTGTGTTTTACTTTCTTCAAGTAAGACCCCCATCATTCCAGTAGCCCCCTCAATGAGTGAACCAACGCTACGCCACTCTTACTCACTCTTATCATCCTTATAATCAGTCCAATGCGTGGATCCCTGTATTCGGTATGCTGCATCGCTTTGCTTCTTTTTCCCTCCATTTTTTCCCAGTCAATATCACATTCCTTTGCTCTCTATTTTTCTGAAAATCACGATCTCAAAGCCTTACGAAAAATAATGGCAAGGCAATTTCAGTAACATTTTCAATCACATTGAAGTATTATCTCATCAGAACCTGATTTCCATATAGGGTATTGAATTTCTCTTGAGCTAGTATCTCGAAAATCTTTAGGATCCCATTCAACATGCCTCGTCAAGCAACTTTCTGACAAAATTATCCCCGATCCTAACTCTATTTTTTGTTAACAGGATTCTATGCACATAAGTTTCCTATTTAGTATCATAACAGCATACCCTCACCTTATGATAAATATCGATTTTTGTTTTCCTCTAGTAAACTGATCAAAACACGTCCACGAAAACTCAACACTAACGAATTTCTTTCCAAATTATTTTCAAACTAAAACATCAGATTTTCAAAGAATGAGAATATGTTGTCTATATTGACACGATTGTGCAAGAACCTTAATTTAATTTCCGGTCATAAAAAAAGAAGACAGAAGGTTCAACTGAAAGCGATTTCTCTTGATTTCTTTTCTTTGAAGTCATTTTACATTCTGGTTGATAAAGATATTACAGGGGATATGACTCTTGATTGCACGATGAATAATATATACAATGAAAACCCTGAGCGTAATCTGTTTTCCAAAGTACCTTAAGGGAAAAGTCCTGTAGATGGAAATAGCAATCAGAAGACTGATTAACACAACCCTGTCCCGTACATCTGCTTATTTGTACCAGTTTCATGCGCATAATGCTAATTAATTTAGTAATACAAGATTTAGTAAAAATTAATCATAAGTTTTTGTTATTGTCTTGATTTTATTCCTCCCTTTCCTTAACACTAGTCTATTACATTACGTCGTAGACAAATTGTATCAGATTTAGTTTTCATATTATGTCCTGAATCTGTTTCTACTTTTAGAAATCGACGATTCTCCCACTTACATATAGTTACTACAAATATATTATTAAATTCTAATGCATTAAAAACAAAAATCTGAATTAAAAAAAGAGCGAATGAAATGAAAATGTCTTCATCCTCTGACACCAGTGAGACAGGCTTTAACTATAAATATTTAAATGGTTTGGCACAACCCTTTGCGAAGGTATTTTCTGTGTTTCCATAAAGAAACAGGCCAAACAGAGTTACATATTCATGGCGGTTTGCGAAGGCGTTATAAAGATTACGTCTTTGGTGGAGTTGACCTATAACGAATTGGTGGCTCTCCAATTGGATTACAATCAAATCACATAATTTCTTTTTTGGTAAGGGCTTGCCTGGGCCCGGCCTATAAAAGCGATTGAATTGGACAAAAATCATTACAAGTAAAGAAAAGGAAAAGAAAAATAATTTTTTTAGAATATAAGCGCCAGGTTATATCCATCATCATATTTATACAGGAAGTATTTTTAACCTGTACCCTGTTCTCGTGCGCCATGTTATAGCATTATAGAAGAGAGCGGCAAATCCTTTCTGTAGTCCCACATATTATGCGTGGTCATGGAGGGTAAAGACCAGTGTTTTATTGCTCCTCCCATTCTTATGCATGATTAAAGCTCAAAACCCATGCGAATAGACATGATTGATTGCAGGCGTAGATTTAATGAGATTCATTTAACCATCAGTTCAGATGGCTAACTCATCTTCCCTTTTCCGTGCATTATCATCCTTCCCGAGCGATTCGTGTGAACACGTTCAGTGTGTAGTACAACCAGAGAGCAAGAAGGGTGTTAGCTCTTTGTAAAGGCATATGAGTTAATAATAATAATAATAACAATAATTTGTAATCTTTAATTTTTATATAGCGCTTAAATCAAATGTCTCTAAACGCTTTACAAATATACTATTACCCCGGTCATTGGATTCAGTGCTTGCTCGCACACAATGTGTGCACAATCTCCACTCCCTGGGGAGCATTCCAGTTAAGGTTAACACCCTTCTGAATCTCAACAAACCATATGTGAACCTCTTCTAAACATTGATTACTCTGTATAATCATGGTATACATGTTACATGTTGTGTCCTCATGACTTTTGATGTAAGGAAGATCAATATATTAGTTTCACCTTGCTATTTTACATCAGGGCAAATAGTATTATGTGACTTTATGTTTCTCTGGTAACTCATTTTAACATGAATGGTATCAATCATGTATATACAACTGCATGTTTTAAACCTGATATTATCTTAACACAATGTAATCTTTCCCACTCTCTCTCTCTCTCTCTCTCTCTTTCTCTTACACGCACATACACACACACATGCGCGCACACACCCACATACCCACCCTCTTCCTTTCTCTCTCTCTCTCTCATTCTCTCTTCATCTCCCCTTCGTTCTCTCACTCTCTCTCTCATTCTCTCCCACTCTTTCTTTCTCTCCCATTCTCTTTTTCTCTCCCTTCTCTCTTAAAGTAATCATGATCTAACGTTGCAATATAATTTTGTCTAAACTTAATGTAGGTATAGCAATGTATTTAATCCGTATAGAGATGATAATTATGTGACAACGTCTTGCAACTATTCTGCAGATTACAGTGTATGGATTTGCATTGGAAGTGTAGGAATTAACCTAGTTGACTGGTTGATATAAAATAGAACATCAATATTCGAAACGAACAAAAAACATTCTTAAATTAACAATTTACAAAGTTGTACCTGTCACCACCTCATCAGGAGACGTGGTTTAGTGGACCAATCACTAGACTCTCAATCCTAGTGTAGAGGGTTCGAATCTCATCCTCGCACTTACGGCCCTTGGCAAGATATGAGTCCACATTTTCCACTCTAATCCCTTTTATGTCGTCTTTATCTTGACAAAATATAGACTATCCTTCTGTTAATATTCCTCGTTTACCTCATAAAGCTATTTCAAAAACATTTTTATTTTCGACGTACAATATCTTAGGCCCATAATTCATTTTTGTCACCATTTCACAAAGGCTAAGTTCACAGCCATTTACTTGATGATTATTGTCTGAAAAGATGCATGATTTTTGAAGACCCATTCCAATCAGAAAATCACTTGAAACACAATGAATGAATCTGTAAGAAAATCTTTAAAAAACATATTGAAAACTCATGAAGAATATACATGATATAATTTCACAAAGAGGTAAAAGATAAATATCGATTTAGATTTTCATTATTTGTACATTCAAATGTAATAATTCATAATTTATTTTTCAAATCTTTTTATTAGTTAATTTATTTGTTTATTTGTTTAATAATTATGTTTTGTCAGATAATCAATTGGTCTACAATGTGTTCGTGAAGAAAACCTGCAATAAGTAAATGAGGCTCCCGACTCTAGGCCCCGTTTCTAGATTGGTCTTATAACTCACTTCTCATCTCTCGATTTTTCCCGTCTCTCTCTTTCTCGTTCTGTCATCCAATTACTGTTTACATCTTATCCAGTCTTTCCCGGGGTCCCTCTCTCTCTCCCTTTTTCCTACCCTCTCACTATCTCTTTTTTGTTATGTATCCCTTTCTCTGTTCTCCTCTTTTCGCCCTGTATATCGCATTTTCTTTGTTTGTTTCTTTCTCTTATAAAGAAGGACAATACAGATGGGATTATCATTTGCCCGGTCTTTTCCAAGAAACCGGGAAATGGATAATGCATTTATTCAGGGAACTGAGTTATCTAAATAAAACCAAACACAAATTGTGTAATTGACAATAGCTTTTTTACTTCCATGAAAACAATAAAAGATGTCAAAGTAAAATATTGGATTTTGTTTCTTATCTTTTCACAATACACACTGTACAAGCAAAATATAGAAAAGGGGGGAATGGAAGGTCAGCCAATGAGAAAGAGCATGGACTAATGAACGATTTAATGAGGCTTTTGATGACATGTCTAGACAACTTGCAATTTTCCTTGAAAATTGTGAAGGCCATATTGGAGATGCATAAACCACATGTATCTTTCTCTATTCGAATAAGGTAAAAACATAGCCGTTTGGGAAGGCAGTCATAGAATGATGCATTGTACATTCCAATTAGGATATTGAGGCCCATTATTGCCTCAGCACGTCACAAAATGAGCATTTTCTTGTTGGAAATGGTTCGGATTGTTTATTTATATTTCTGTTGTAATTGATAGATAACAACTATTTGGCTTGGATGCTTCAAAAACGTTTCATTCGACATTTTCGTTTGGAAAGAAATTAGATAAATCTTTATTCTTCGATTTAAATATGATCTTTTGAGAGTCAGAAAAGCACTTCAATTTAATTTTAAAAAATTTTCATACAGTAAATTCGCTTCTTGTCCTGTTCCAGACTGTTTTACCCTTTAAGTACTGTTCCCTGTAGATCAAGTGTTTATTTTTTATTAGTTACAAGTGATATTCGCTTACCAATGTTTACCTTATACACAGTAGATCCAGGTGTTTGTTTGTTTGTTTTTATATGCATTTGTTTACAAGATTTTGTAGCTCGAAGCCGAGATGGTTAGGTGATGATCTCCGTCAGATGTGAACGTCGTGTACCCGGAAGTAGTTCAGGATACTGGGTCTTATGCTTTTCTTCAGAAAAATAGATGTTATACAAAAGAGGTTTCGAGAAAATGAAGGAACACGTTTTCAAAATAAATTTGAAATATTAACATGGCATCAGTACTTTCAAGTCTCTTTGAAAATTACGGACAGAGGAGCAAAATCTGTCTCGGATTCTTTCTTCTTCTCTTTTTCTTTGATTTTTAAAATTTCATAGCAGCTTCTACAAATAATCTAAAACCGGAATGGGCGCCATAAAGCATGATAAATGCTCTGCATTATCATAACCATGTTTGACGGTGTTTCACACTCCCTTTAAATAGCACCGTGAGCATGTATTTCCCAGGGCCTTGAGCTTCCCTTGTAATGGAAATCGCGCGAATAACATTATCATCGCAATATATCTGGGCGTTTCCTGCAATGGAAAATAAATGAAGTACAATGAGCCGTATACAGGCATATTGTAAAATACAACGGAGAACTCTGTTTTTATACAACCCTTTCAATTATTCATAAGGTATCCGACAGGCTCACATAGAGGATTTCCTAGTATAATCACATCCTTCCGACAAACTTGGAAACGATGAAATGATTTCCGCTAGCGATAAAAAAAAGTGAGCAGTGAGATCGATTTCATGTAAGCAATTTTAAGAGATAGATACCGAGATATTGTGTTTAATAGAAGCTTTGGATGAGATATGGAAGACAGATTTGTTCACTATCTATTCTTTAATTTATGACGATGATGATGAAAATAACTATAATATTGATAATGATAATAATAATAATACAAATAATAATTGAATTCAAAAGCTCCCCGCGAACTTGTTTCGAAAGAAAACAAATGAAAGAAATCACACATAAGCATCTGCACTATCAACAAAAGAACAGGAATAAGATTGACCATACTAAAATGAAAAATTGAATAAAATAATTTATCGTTAATCACTAATCATCATCAATCAATAATGAAGACAGATTTAATCGAGATCTTTTTTCTAATGATATGCAAATTGAGGTTTCTCCGACCCTAAAGCTTGCCATAGCATTGCCCGATATAGCAGCAGATAGTTTTTGCAAGCGAACTCCACCCATAGATATGCCATTATACAAGGAGTTGAATACTATTGTTAACCAAGGGTTTGGGAAGGAAACGTGCATAAATTTAAATATATTAGTAGACAGGTTTATTCTAATTGGTTTTTTACCCACCCACTTTACATGTTAACGCCCTTCTGGCTCTCAGCACATAAACCAATGCTTTGTTTATATATTGCATGTAACACCAGATGGAAAAAGGTGTATCATATTCCATTCAAGATTCGAGTTCAGTCATATATGACTGAACTCGAATCTTGAATGGAAAGCAAATTCCCATTCATTTTACGTACCTACACACGTAATGAAATGTATGGATATTACATCATATCGCAAAGCATATAAAGGGATTTCTAGTACTGTAACTAAATATCTCGCAAACATGCAATTTATCGTTATTTCAATCAAAACGTATTTATGTGCAGAAAAAATAGAACACGTTAGTGTAATAGGCATGCGGATACATCTTGCCATAGAACTAGTCTCTAGTCCCTTGACCGAACTTCAACTTTGCAGTTTTTTAAGACGCCAAAAAGAGCGAGCGAAGCGAGCGAGCGTAAGATGAGACTTTAAAGTTTTGAAGTTGTTGGCGGTGGCCTTGGTACAGGAATTTTATTATTGAAACGCATTAAGTGAGATATAATTATTACCAAAAGACCAGCTCGCTACCCGAATATGAGATGATGTTTGCTCGAATATTTACTATTTGGTAGCTTCATAATATTCCGGGAGCGTTGGAGACGCCTACCACCACCACCCTCTCCCCTACACGCCTATAATAATTATGGAGTCTATTTCACGACGCTGATGGCAGACCCGATTCTTCATTTAATTATTATCTCAAGGATCGCACGTGCCACAGAGTATCTGATGGATTTATGTTGGTCATTATTCCTTAGACTTTTCGTTATAGACCTTAATCAAATTATTTGATGTTTCATTTGATCATTTAATTAGACGCTGCCAGATTGTGTACATGTGTATAATCCCTGGCAAGGAATTAGTTCCAGTCCTGTTATTTCCATCTACTGATAATAATATTACGTAACCCGGCATCTTTTCCCCCCTCCTTTCTTTGTATTTCATGTTGTCACGTTTCAAAGCCAGGTGCATAATTCCATGTAGTCGTGTAGGGACTAGTGAGATTACAGCGGGAAAAAAGAACCATGTCTGATGATCATGTCTGCCCTATGCGACAGTGCTAGAACATGATTCATGTTAAGCATGACCCCTTTAACATTGCCTCTATTCTCAAATTGCTCCAAGGTCGCATCTTACCTTACGTCTAGCAATGTCTTATACTTCGAGTGTTGGCAGAATGTTAAGCTACATTAACTAGATAGTGTGAAGAAGTGTCCGGGAGTGAGGATGCTGGTAGGGGAGGGATGGAGGGGGGCGACTTTCAACCTCTACCCCACAGTGACCGGTATCCTTGGTAGGGGAGGCTTCAATCCTTAAGTTTGCATAATCATATGAAGGACATGATCAGTATTAAAGATAATTGTTTATTTTTTGTTCCCCTGCAGACCTGAGATTCATTACTTCCTTATGGAATTCATTTTGTATAGCTATGAATGCTAAACAAAGATATTTGTTAAGGAATTCCCCGGACCCACTGAAACCATATTAATAGCGGTCAAAGGTAAAAGCTCCAGAACATTTTCAGAAAGAAAGGAGTAATTTTGAAATGTGTCATGTCGTACTCATGCATTAATTTTATAGGAGCGCTGAAATCGTGCTGAATTGAGAGAATGTGAAGCTACATAGAAGAGAGTGCGCAGAAAGTATCCAGGTACCTTGGGGTATTAAGGAGCGAGCAGGTGCCTCGGAGGAGGGCAAGTTTGCACCTCTAGCGCGATCATTGGGTAGAGGACGGTTATTATTGAGAAGTTTAATGATATGCTCAGTGAGAGCCCTCTTGAATTGTATGGCATATCGATTTTATATTGGAAGATCCAGGATAATAATAAAGGGGCGGGATGAATTTATAAAAAAAGCACGAAAGTGTAACATTAATGGAAAGCGTAGCAAGGGTATCGGCTAGCTTTCATGAAGTCTCCTCCTTCTAAGAACAGCTATGTTCTCTTCCCGACCCGCCTATAATAATAATACATGAGATTTATATAGCGCCATTATCCATTTTAATTAAATGCTCAAGGCGCTTCACAATATTAGGGAACACATTACATCATGACAAAGAATCGTGTACATTTACATGAGAAAGAAAATGCAAAAATGAAAGAATGAATGAATGTCTGTCTTAAAAAAACGCAAAATTAAACAAACGGGATTTAAGGTTGCTCTTAAAAGACGTTGGAGAGTCATGCCCCATCTATATCACACCCGTCACGCCTGGGGAGGCAGGTCTCTGTCACCCGTTGGAATCTCCTTCTGAAGATCACGTCTCTACAGTAATCACCTAATTGGCCTTATGTGAAGTACAAAAAACAAACAAATTTCCGTTGAGAACATAAGAATGACTTTACCATCTTTTTAGAATTACGGGGTGAATCCCAAAGGGACTTGGACAGCTGAGAGAGTGACTGGTAATTATGCGCTTGAACCTAGACATGATAAACAACTGGGGCATGCTGGACACATTATCCATTAGAAACTGAGCTTGAGAGGAGCATGATTATGACGTCATCATGTGCTACCTTTCTGTCATCATTCTGTATATGTAACTCTGTCTATGTGTGATTGTGCCAAAGTCTCTTTATCTCTTCTATCATCTCTCCCCTCTCTTCCTTTCTCTCCTTATTATTACCTTCAATCTCACTCCTCAATTCTACCTATAACCTTGATCATCCCGATAACGCATTGCCCATATACAATGCATTTTCTATTGCGTATAAGGATCATTACGGATCATATTTTTCCTGCCTTTACTGTTTCCCTTTCTTTCAGTTCCCCCCTTTGCGCCCCTTTCTTTTCAAGTGTTGAGCCCCTATACTTGTTACGTTTTGCCCCCCCCATGGCACATGGCCCCTGTATGCACACCTTCCTATCCCTCTCTCTCTCTCTCTCTCTCTCTCTCTCTCTCTCTCTCAATATATAATTATATATATATCTACTAGAATAGATCTGATTCTGTCTCTGGCTCTGGCTCTCCTGATCAGGTTTATCTCCCCCCCCTCTCTTTTCTCGCTGTCTCCCATCCGTTTTCTTGTGTGAACGTCGTTTATAAGATGTTCGGAAAGATACGAAGTCGCGATCTATACTCTCATCCCTGTCTGTTTCTCCCCTCTCTCCCCTCTATGTCTCTCCTTTTGTGTGTGTGTGTGTCTCTCTCTGTGTCCCTCTTTTTGTCCATCTCTCCTATTCTTTTCTCTCCTCCCCCTCGCTTTTTCATTCTCTCTCTGTATTATTATTTGTTAATTTTATTTTTATCTCATCCTTGGTATGTTTGACATTTCTGCCAAACCAAAATCCTCACTAATCCTTGTAATCTGAAGTGTTTATGCCAGAAATCATCGATCGTATTACATATTTCATATATTGTCAGTCACCATCCCGCCTCTAACATCAACCCTAGTAAACAGAAATCATGTCTCCTCTTCTCGTATTATCATTTTGTTTAATTCTCGTACTATTATTTTTTTTTCAATCTGAACAAATAAATCATAGGCGAAAGTAATTTGATGGCATTTCCTTTTTTAATGAACAATTATAGCAAAGTGACCGAGGATAAAGCGTGTCTATTTTTTCTCTCACTTGAATAGAGCTACCACCACCGAATGGGTTTGAAAAAGAAGTGGAAATCGCTAGACTTCACCCTTATAAACTGTGAAAAGGTTGGGCAATATTTTCCAACACTTTGCCAACAGTCAACCCAACCATCTATTGGGCAATATTTTCGTATTTTGCCCAACAGTTGATCAAGATTTTCCCAACAAGTGGGCTACCATAGTCGGGCAATTGAAGGGTCATATCTTTGCCCAAATTCTGGTCAAAATACGAAACAATTATGCACGTGTGAAGTAGGGTACTTACGTTTACCAATACCTCTGGGCAAAATATTGCCCAATAGATGGTTGGGTTGACTATTGTCACAAAGTTGGGCAAAGTGTTGAAAAATATTGCCCAACCTTTTCACAGTGTATATTTTGTTCTTAAATATCTGTCCTCAACATATAGTTGAGACACTAGAAATATTAAGCAAAAACTAGATCCTAACTCTCCCCTTCTTCTCTTTCCCTCTTTTTTATTCCATTTTTCATCATTCTCTTCATTCATTTATTTATTCATTCATTTCTTCATTCCTCTCTTTCTTTATTTCTCTTTTTTCTGTTCATTTGTTTTTTTCTTTCTCTCCTTACATTCGATTATGGTGTTATTATTTTAAAAATGTGATAGATTATCATTCTGTAATCTAACATTCTAACCACACCATTACGTTCCATGTCCTATCATGTTAACCACAGAGCAAAATAATGTAAGGCAATGGTTGATTAAGCTTAATCATACATTCATGGCATTAATCTCTCTTTTCTCGCATAATCCTCATGTTTTCACATGCATAAGATTATGATTTTTTTCTTCAGAAATCCATATGCAGTACAATGTGTGTTATGGCAATGGCTGCGTTTGATAATTATATGCGTTGGTATAACTGTCCCGAGAGAAAGAACAACAATAACAACACTTATTTCTTAACGATAATACGTCTACATCTTATGCAGACAGCCCTCTCTTCTGCTTTCGAGGCAAAACAAGGTCATTTCGCCCGGGGCGCCGTAAGTCTTTTTTTTGTTAAAGAGACGTTAATACATGAGACACACGATGGAGTGTATGTGAGGGAAGACGCAGTGGTTTATTTTAGGCAAAAATTGATCGAGATATCGACCCGTGAGAAGAGAAAACGAGGGGGAGTAAAATGAGAGGAACAGTCAATAGTGCAAGGAGGGGGAGAGTGACATGGTTGTTGTTTTTGTTTGTTATGCCTTCGGATTCAATATAGGTTCATCGAAAGTTTATCTCCCTAAACTCATTAATTAATGAGTGGCGTAGAGGGTGGGTATTTGTCAATTATAATGGACATATAATTGTGCAGCATGTAGTAACCAGAGACAGTCTGTAAGCAACGAGAAGCAATTTGATTTAAAGGGTATGAGGAAACTCAGTAGACGGATAGAATATCGCTTAATTCGTATATAGTTTTAATACTATATCATTTTGTCATCTTAATAACTCATTGCTGTACTTATGAATCGTTTTTGTGGGTAGAATAGTAGTAGTAGTAGTAGTAGTAGTAAAGGTAGTAATGGTGGTAGTAGAAGTAGTAGTAGGAGAAGTAGTAATAGTAGTAGCAGTAGTAGTAGTAGTAGTAGTAGTAGTAGTAGGCCTCAGGCGCGTACGCAGGGGGGGGGGGTTTGGGGGTTAACCCCCCCCCCCCCTTTGGTATTTTTATGTGTATAAACCCCCCCAAAACCCCCCTAAAACCCCCCCTTTTGGATTTTTTTTTTTTTTTTTATTAAAAAAAAAAAAAAAAAAAAAAAATTATCCCCATGACTGACCAAAACCAGGTGACCTTACCCCCCCTCAACGGAGCAAAATGTCAAATTTTCAAATTTCGAGGTAAAAAAAAAGAAAAAAAAGTGTCCTGTTACCCCCCCCCCCCCCCCCCCCCCCCCCCCCCCCCCCCCCCCCCGCTTATTCAGCGGTCGGCTGAGTCGTTGCGAAATTTTCGGCCCGATTTATAAATGTTAAAACCCCCCCCTTGAAAAAATTCTGCGTACGCGCCTGGTAGGCCTAGTAGTAGTGGTAGTAGTAGTAGTAGTAGTAGTAGTAGTAGTTATAGTAGTAGTAGTAGTAGTAGTAGTAGTAGTAGTAGTTGTAGTAGTAGTAGTAGTCTAGTGGCACTAATAGTAGTTTACATTGTTGCTGATGTTTTTGTTGTGGATTTTTTTATTTTTTTATTTTTTATTTTTTAGTTGCAGCTTGTAACAGATCCGTAAATGTGTAGGTCTTATTTTTCTATCGTGAAGTTGTATGTATATTGTCCAACCAATATGGAAACAAATTTAGCAGGAACATATAGGATTATAGTTTCTGGTATCCAATAAAAGGTGTGCAGACAATGTAAAAATCCATTAATAGGAGGGCATTTGCCCCTCTCTCACCCTTTTATTCCCTCCAGCTCCGATACTGGTAGTAGTATCAGTACCAGTAGAACATACTGAAAAAAGAGAAAATTGTATGTCTATATGGTGATGGGGGGAGGGGTTAGATATTTGAAATTGACGATGAAAGTAAGAAAATAATACTGAAAAAATACATTTTAAAATCATACCTGCATATTAATTATCTTTCTTCTTTCAGTGTGAGTGCCTTTACTACATCATATGAAATTAAAATGATGAGGTTTTTTCTTTTCTTAATACAAAACAATATTTTAGGCATAAAAAAGACGTAGAATGTAATTCACAAAGGATAATGAAGTCTTTATCCCAGGGACGGACCACAAAATAAGATCGTCTTTTATTGTTCAGCTTTCCTCGTCTGGACGACACTTTCGACATAACCCAATTTATAAAGGCTAAACTTTATTAGCGAAAATAAATTGTTCTAAATATACCCCCAGCAAGGTTTGGGCTGCATCCCTATGTACATCTTACAAGCATTGCTGATGGTAGCTCAGGAGAGGTCTTAATTTAATCGGATTCTAATTTATGCATGACAGCGTCCTCGGGCTTTCCTTATCATGCCCAGTGCTCATCTTGTATTCTCCAGACCTGCCTATTACATATAACCCCTTCACTCCGGCCGAGTCTCTCGTGTTAGATCAATACAATTATATTTACCCCATTCCCTCTTCTTCTCTCTCCCTCTCTCTCTCTCTCTCTCTCTCTCTCTTTCTCTCTCTCTCTCTCTCTTTCGCCCTCCGTCCCTCACCTTCCATATTCCTTGTCTCTGTCCCTCCCCCTCACGTTGCATGTCTGTCTCTTTCTTTCTCTCTATCTCTCTTTCTGTCTCTTTCTCCCTCCAGCTCTGTCTGTCTACCTCCCCGTTATCTCTGTTTGTTTGTATGTCTCCGTCTGGCTGTCTGTCTCTCCCTCCCTCACTCTCTTTCTCCCTCTATATCCATCCATTTATCTGTCACAGTCTCTGTCACCGTCCCCCTCTGTCTATCTCTTTCTCTTTCATTCATTTCTTGCTCTCTCTCTCTCTTTCTCTCATTCTCTCTCTCATTTTACTATCTTTTAAGACTGCTATATGCTCCATCAATCTATCTGTTTATACTTCCTTCTGTCACAATATTTGACGTCTGTCGAAACTAAAGTGAAACATACTTTGCAGCTTTCTCGGTGTTTATTTTCTTGGTCATCTCCTCTCTCTCCCCTCATCTCAAACTTAAACATGTTAAAAGCAAAGTGACATTCATTTTGCTAATTTTTTCAAAGACTTCGGATATTTTGTAAACCATGAATGATCCGCGTGATGTTGCATGACGTTGTGTTATATCAACCGAGGGGGGGGGGGGGGGGGGGGGGGGAGTGGCTAATGATTTGAATTGACTTCAAGTCGTATTTAAACAGCCGGAAACGAACGGAATCATTCATCACATGTTTTACTTAAAAAAGGGGAAGCGCCGGTAACTAATTACATGCTAGCATTATCTTATCAGTAACGAATTTGAGCTGCGTGAAAATTTTGAACGCATCAAACTTTAGAATGAGTTCCACATGTAGCAGTTATAATAAGATAAATAAAACATGTCACATTGATAACGGCCAGTACGTAATGGACCTTTACCCATTCATTTTGATATGAAAACGATGATTTCCAAAAGACATTATCCTACAAAGTGATGTGATTTAGTTTTCCATAAAGTCAGTCTTTGAATTATTGTTGCTTCTAAACTGCAAATCAGTGATTCAAAGGTGCATTTCTTCTAATATTTGAAGTTCTCATTGCATCAGACTGCTTATAACCTACGAGTGGGTTAATGCAGTAATTCCAACGGGAGATTGATATCATCATGATTATTTTGCCATTTAACTGTCAGAGCACATTTTTGTTTTCTAATTTATACAGACAGATCCCAAACCTTTCATCTTATTACATGATCCCGTGCTCTCGACATGACTATTGAAGAGGACTTCGATAATTTCATGAAACAACTCGGAGAGAGCATCTCAGAAGAAGAATTGAAGGCTCTCACGGCAGCGTGCCAAGACGTCATCCCAAATGAAGCGAGGGAGAAGATCAAGAAACAGAGGGATCTCTTCAGTTACCTTCAAAAGATTGATCAGCTCAGTCAAGGTAGGTGGAGACAGGGGGTGTAGGATAGGAAGATGCTTCCTGATCTAATGTAGAAGAAGGAGAAGAAGAAGAGGATGAAGGAGAAGAAGAAGATGAAGAAAAAGAAGAAGAAATAGTAGTAGAAGTAGTGGTAGTAGCAGTAGTAATAGTAAAAGTAGTAAAAGAAGGTGGAGAAGAAGAAGAAGAAGTAGTAGTAGTAGTAGTAGTAGTAGTAGTAGTAGTAGTAGTAGTAGGAGTAGTAGTAGTAATAGCAGCAGCAGTAGTAGTAAAAGACGGAGGAGAAGAAAAAGAAGAAGAAAACGAAGAAAAAGAAGAAGAAGTAGAAGAAAAAGAAGAAGAAGAAGAAGAAGAAGAAGAAGAAGAAGAAAAAAAAAGAAGAAGAAGGAAAAAAATGTGTGTGCTTGTGTGTGATAGTGTGTGAATTTCAGAATTAAGAAAGCTCCTCTTGCAATTATATTTCAACCTCAATATTTCAAGCCTTCAATGAAACGAAACATCACTCGGGAAGTTCTGTTTTTTTTCGGTTCATATATATAGTTTGAATGCTGCATTTGTTGGAGCATACAATATTTGTTTAATATAGTACCCTGTGATGTAACTTGTAAACTATGCGTAAAAACAAACCGAATCAAATCTTATCCAAATGCTGGAAGCAATTTTGATCGAATTTACAATTATGTCCTCCATTTTATGTCAATCTTTAAATGAAGCGCATACAATAGAATACAATAAACACTCATAGTTTTCTTATCAAAACTCTCCTCTCCCTCCTTCTCTCTCTCTCTCTCTCTCTCTTCTCTCCCTCATTATCTCTCTCTCTCTCTCTTACATTCTCTCTCCACGATCTCTCTCTCTCTCTCTCTCTCCGTCTCTTCCCCCTCCCTCTTCTTCTCCTTCGTCTCATATAGATAACTTATATTATTTAGAGCACGCTCTGGAGAAGATTTGTCGACCGGACCTGGTAACCATGGTGATGGATTTTCGAGACAGCGCTCCCTCCAGCCAAGATCTAAGCAATGTCATCTCCGGACCGGCAAGAAAATACAAAGGTATTTGGCGCGAAAATTCACAGTATCAACCACGCTAGGTTGAACATGATTGTGTTGCTCTTACGTATTATGTATGCTGACACTAATGGTTTCTTCCTTATCGGTTGTCATGGTAATATTTTGCTTGTCTTATCGGGGATGAGGGAACTTTCTTCTATGGATGTTGATTGTGATGGCTCTACTCGGGATTCTGATGAGGATGCAGAAACTAGGATGATGAATATGTGTGTGTGTCTTTATACTCCATTACTTTCTTGATGGCAGGACTGGCACAGTAATATTCTAGGGGAAATAGTTATT
>JAVYIG010013315.1:0-48112 GCA_035222895.1 Strongylocentrotus droebachiensis
GGCATATTATGGTTTATGTCTCAGCGATGAAACCTGTATACAAAGACCGCTAGCGCTCAAAGGAGACAAAACGTGTAGTCTCTGTATAAGCAGGAGGTCTTTATGAGAAGGTTATTTCAGTAGGCCTCACCTTTTCAAAGAGAAACCTTGTCCACGGGGGATATTGTAGTCTTTATACAGGTGGTCTTTCTACACAGGTGACCCCTAAAGTAGCCTCATAGTTGAAATAACTGATTCGGCTTCCTCGACAACACTGCTGAATTTCAAAAATAAAGATTATTTTTGTCCATTTTTTAAAGAGACCCACGTCGGCATCTAGGCGTGAAATTTCGAGTCTAACACAGGGATTACAATTTCAGCAAAGTTCGTTGTTCCTCGTTAATGGTGATAACACACGTGAATCACAATACGCTCATTTTGATTGATGCCATTCTAATCTCTTCCTCTCCAGTAAAATGCAGTTATCCGTTGACGTATTGAGTAATGTCCAGGTATGGTATGGTATCAAATTATAACAACTATACATCCCAGGTAGAAAAGTGCATTACAAAATCAGGAATAGGTTTAGATTAATGGCTGGATACAAACTCAGCTTTGTACACAATTTGGCAAAACTGTTCTTCCGTGTGATCCTGCTAAAGCCAAAAAATTGTTCTTTATTGTATTCCAAGACGTTGACGCACAACGGTGGAGCCTATACACAATACAGACCACGATCTCAACACTTACTAAGGCGATGCCACTTCAGGTCAAGAATGGTATCAAACTTTACTTTGAGTTTTTAAGGCTTCTTCACTTCCTTTGTTTGAGCGCTTCCGACTTCGGAGATCTGTGGCAGATGCATGCTTACATGACACGAACAGCCTGGTAACATTATGAACGTGATTATCTGTTTTCAAGAATAACAGAAAACATATTTAGCACCTAGATCCAGAATGTTGATATGTATAGGCCCCTAGTATGATTGTTACTTCAACAAGAATGAAGCTTTTCGATCGAGGCAGGAGCTGTCTAGACGTAGGGTTGCATGACTTGGTACAGAGTCTTTCGTTATCCATGCTCTTTCTTAGCAGTTGATCGACTGTTACTGTAAAGAAAGGTTTGTTGATATGGATTTTTAGACAGATTTGTCCTTCAGCCTTTACCTCTACAACACTTCAAGGTGATTGCGTATATACCTTGTATAGACCTATAATCGATGAACCGTGACAGATCTATCTCGCCATGCAAGTGAGGAAAGTACCTCATACAGTTGTATGCTATTGTTGAGCATCATAATAAGTCGGGCGGTACATCATTGTGCTCAAAGGTATCAGATTAGATGTATTATTGGGGGTCCTGTACTGATATACAGGTAGATGCATTCGGTTCTCGAGTGGATCCTTTGTGATTTTACCCCCCCCCCCCCGACATATTTCTGATCAAGGAAACACTCCTGTCACTTGTTTTGTTAAATATCAGAAGTATTCATTGGTTTACCAAGGCAAACCCATCAGCTTCGGTGCTATTCTTCATGACGGCCCTGCAATTATTATCACCCCAAACCGTCATTGTCGCAAATATTTTCGAAAAACTAAGTCTAGGGCGATTTCAATACCCGGTTGAACATCCCATAGAAATCATGTCTGTATTACGCAATACCTCATTGTCATGTTAGCACATTGCACTAGGTGACGCACAAGGCTATTGATTTATATTGCCTTAGGTCGATTTTTCGAAAGTAGCTGTGATCGTGTTCCTAAGAATTGCCATGTACTCATTCAGATCTGTGTGGAGAGTGGCAAATGTGGATAAATGTCTTGCCATTGGACGTTAGTGCCAGGCCGGGGTTCGAACCACAAACCTTGGATTAAGCGTCAAGCGAACGAATCACTTGACGTATAATACTACGCAACCTAGCAGTTAGGGAATCATTTTGGAAATACGATCAATAAGATTGCACATAGAATCGTACACAAATATAGAGACATTCTTAAAAGATTTACATGTACCCTTTCTTCCCCCAATACGTAATTTTAGGCGACACCTGGTAAACTGCAATGCAAATAACCACTGCCCTCACAAAGTATTTTTCCTCACTGAACGGTATGTATTTTATATTCAAGACAGATGAGATATTGTGCCCCTCCTGGTGCCAAGGTTTGCATACGCGACATGACTAAAATGTCCCTAAAGAAGAAGAAGAAGAAATAAGTAAATAATAATGAGAAGCAGAATAAGACATAATAACCATGTCTAGATTTCGTCAGGAGCTTGATTTCTGTCCTTGGTACTCAACAATAAGCGCCCTCACCTGTTCATGCATACTGGATTCAGTACGAGAACCAGAGCTATAATATACACACACAGAGTTTGGCTAACTCGCTACAGTTGGACATAGTAGAGAGCATATTGCTTTATAATAATAATAAATAATAATAGTGGGTTCTTGTATTCAAGTTTACTACTTGTTGTGTCCATCAGCAAAGGAGTTGGCTAAATCAAAAGTCTTTGCTCAGTACTTCTAGATCAATGGTTCATAATCTTGTGAGATTCCCACTTCCCAATCTGACATTTCATGTCACTGCCGTTATACCGTTATCTGATTTAATAAAGCACATTTTTGTTGCCAATAGAGTTATGATGACTTCTCTGTCCTCCTTTCATGAAATTATTGTTAGAATATAACTTTTTTATATTTTGTTACATGTTCTCTGAACTTTATAGATCGATCTGGAGTCGTAGGGATTTCATGAGAAGAGGTAAAAAAAGAAAAAAGAAAAAAAGAAGAGTTACTCCAACTTTCCGGGCTACAGTGTAAATCCACCCTTCCCCATAAGTACCTCCATGCAGATCATGACCCCATACTATTAAATAACTGAGAGAGAGTGAGTGAGAGGCTAGTAGAAGGAGAGGGAGAGAGAGAGAGAGAGAGAGATAGAGAGAGAGAGAGAGAGATATAGAGAGAGAGAGAGAGAAAGAGAGGGAGTGTGAGTGAGAGAGTGAGACGGTGAGAAGAGAGAGAGAGAGAGAGGGGGGGGGGGTGAGTGAGTGAGAGCATGCGTATTATGTGAGAGGGGGAATGAGAGAGAGGGGGAGGAGAAAGAGGGTGTGTGTATTTGCGTGTGTGTGTGTGCGTGTGTGCGTATGTACCGTGTGTGTGTGAGAGAGAGAGAGAGAGAGAGGGAGCAAGCGGGTGTTATATTTGAGTATTTTGAAGAAAAACTATGAAATACATGTAGGCCTACGTATAAATACCAAAATTAAACATTACATTTATCATTTGATCACAATAATGACCTGCAAATTACGAATACTGCACCTCCTCCCCCATTTTGTCATTATAGATTGCTTTAATTCTTCATATCTTTCTCTCTCTCTCTCTCTCTCTCTCTCTCTCTCTCTATCTCTCTCGCTCTCCCCTCTCTCTGTCTCTCTCTATCATGCCTACCTTTCACTTTTCTTCTCTCTATCCCTCTCCGCTATCATATCTATATTTCTTTCTCTACCTATATTTCTTGTCCTCTCCCCCCTCTTTCTCTCTCTCTCTCTCTTTCTGGCATCTTGTCTACCTGTCTCTCGCTTCATAACCTATAACTATTTTCCTCACTTTCTCACCATTTAATATTATATTTCATTTACATTTAATTTATATATCGATATGATTAATCAGTTGAAATGAAAATACAATCACCAAGACTGTATAAATGATATACATAGGGTTTTTAAGATGCCAAAAACTTTATCGTTGAAGTTTGACTGAAACCTAATAAAAATATGTTTATACCATAAATCAAATAGGTCTTACCTTTTTCAAACGTAATTTTGTACCATTCATTATACAATACAATGTATTATACATGTAGTTTCTAGTTTGTATATTCATCATGCTATTATGTTCTTATTATTTCATGTCTTCTGTAATCACTCTTCTTGATTTTCTTCTATTTCCATAGCGCTTAGAGACTTAATTGTAATTTGCGCTATATAAAAACTGAATATTGTTATTATCATTATTATTATGTTCTCACTATAGTCATGTAATTACTAGACAGTTATACTACATACATAACAACTATACCATTGCTTGTCGTATAATGTCATATATTGATGCATACACTATAGGGCAGCGGATGACTGTGCATGTACAGTGTGTTCAACATATGACATTCCAGGGATGCCAAAGCCAATTGGGCCGTGTACATTTCAACAGCGAGCGAACTCGAAGTTGATTTGGACATTGACACCGCATTAGAAACCCCTTTCGAGGACATTTCACAGGCACTCAACGGGAACAAAGAAATGGGCCAAGAAAACAACAAGAGCGTGAAAGCAAATTATATTTATTTTATTCTGTTTTCCTCTCTGTCTGCCTCGATCTCGTTAGAACTTCCCGTTTGGCTGGATAGTCGACGCGAACTTTATATCTTCAGTAGACATAGGAGTTACAAACTCTAGTTGATTATAACACAAGAAATATAATTGTGTTTAAGAAAGAAAAAAATCGTTTCAAATACTACTTTGAAATGTACATTTATGGTCGATTTCAAGCCATTCAGTGAACAACTTTAAGTTCTCTTCATATCGTAATATTTGTCTTGACTTTAATTCATACTAATCCAATTAATAAACATTAACCAGGCTGTCTGGTCAGGTTACGATTGAGATATTATTGTAGAACAATTTAGTTTCATATCGTGTACAAGTCATGCAAGCTTTATCACTTGACATTGCAAAGACTGAACTATAATATATTGAAAAGCAGCATGATAAATGAAATGATGAGAAACATTTATGCAGCTATTCTCTGCATCCGTTCAAAATAATATATGACGGAAATAGCCTATGCAAACTAGAAAAACACTAACCATCTTCCACGTGATTTATTAGTTAAAAATAAAAATGTGCTATCATTAATTTTAGTCATTTATTAATTACCAAAGAGATTTTATAACAATCACTGTGTATTAAAACGATTTCAAGAATGTAACTCTTTAACAGTAACTTAGTCTAGTTTTTTCACAAGATTTTCTGTTTTTTAGTTTCCTTGGATAACTTGCATAGTCACTTCAGTATATTGGGTGTAATATCAAGCAGAGAATATATTTCCAGTGAATGTAAAATTGGAAGTCAGTATAACGGTATGCAAATTTAAATAATAATGTAGTTCAAAATTGTATACACAATTCTAAGTGGAAAGAACATGCTATTTTGTATCGTTTGTAACACAAACACAAACAACCCCTCTATTGCAAACACAAATTTACACATGATTTTACTTAATTAATGTTTATAGGTATTTTACAACTATTTACATATAATTTGTACAATATTTTCTTGGATACGAGTTAAATAGCGGGCAATTTATTTCTAGTAGTTGAAACATACAAACATAATGATATGATATAAATACAGGCACAATACTCAAATGCAAACTGATTTTTTTTTAATTTGATTTTTTTTGTTTTGTTTTAATTTAATAATATACATTTCAGTTGATCACCGCACATGCTTCACATTGGCAATTATTTCATCGACGTCATTACACATCAATCACGGCAACCAATAGAAATATGACACGTGTACATGTGAAATCATACGATGATCATAAGACTGCAATGCTAACAAAACCATAGAAAATTACTAACTGGCTTACGATGAACCTATGATGGCTTTCAATTCAGGCACAGTATTTTATTTTCATGTTATGACCTGCATCATTAATTACACAAGCATTTCAATAACTTGGCACGTCTGATAATTTACACTTTTATCATTTTATCATTAATCTATATATATACACATGATAATTATACAAAGCTAGCTATGTGCACGATTTTCACTCGTTCATTACACTCACAAGTGAATATCGTTGCAGCAACAAACACAATGCTGTTTCATTTCGATAAATAACCGCAAGACCATTTCAACGGCCCAAGAGTATGACCACTTGACGAATACGCCATTATTATATAAAATAGGGGTGCAAAATATATCTACAATCGTCATTATCAATATATCTATGAATATGAACAAGGCACGGTTATAATTCACTGTGAATTCTTTGATTACAGTTTCACTCGGCAGTCGGCAATCGGCACGTCAACTTTTTTCTTAATTTAAACTGAAATGGTGCTATTAATAGCACCTTTTAAATCAAATACAGTCATGATCACTTAACGTATTCGCAATTATTATATAAAATAGGGGGCAAAATATATCTACAATCGTCATTATCATTATTGCTATGAATATGAACAAGGCACGGTTATAATTATCTGTGAATTCTTTGATTACAGTTTCACTCGGCAGTCGGCACGTCAACTTTTTTCTTAATCTAAACTGAAATGTTGCTATTAATAGCACCTTTCAAATCAAATGTAGTTACGGGTAACAGCACTTACATACCTGTCTGTACATTATGCAAGTAATTTGATTACCCAAAATAAACCTGTCATTTCTATTTTGACCACGCAGTTTTTTCAAGAGTCTCGTATAGGTCGAGCATGGAATAGAACGTAAGGGGCGCACCCACACAACTATTCTTTTCCGTCACAAAATATTTCTGAAATTAAAGGGCACATCGATTCCATATATCATTATACATGATTAACATTCATGATAATTACTCGAAATTGAAGAACAAAATAAAAGAAAAAGTCTCTTTTGTGCAACAAGCCTTGGTATCATGGATCAAGAAGTTTTATTGCTATATTCAAACTTGATCGATTGCATTTAAGATACTTATATACATTAATAACATGCAACTGAACAGAACTAACAAGAATACAGTACATTGTTGTAATTCAGAAAAAAATTGTATTATTCTGTAGTACATTTTGTATTTCTCCTCTGTCTTTTCTTAAATTAATAATGCGCTTCGGAATAGTTTTACTAGATAGATGGGGCAGTATAAGTGCGTTACATTAATAGTATAATTATTTCGAGTGCCCCTTTATTAAATCAGGGTGTTTAATTGTTTCGTTTCAACATCAG
The DNA here is from genome assembly GCA_035222895.1 of Strongylocentrotus droebachiensis. Lineage (NCBI taxonomy): Eukaryota > Metazoa > Echinodermata > Echinoidea > Camarodonta > Strongylocentrotidae > Strongylocentrotus > Strongylocentrotus droebachiensis. The sequence goes on from JAVYIG010013315.1 coordinate 6,976, forward strand.
CGGTCAGATAGTGCGGTCTATGATCACATTATAACTCAATATAAAAGAGATATAGTGACATTTGGTGCTCATCTATCTTTAGAGCGTTCCCTGAACCCTGCTGCTTAGTGATGCTTCATTCACATGTAAAACAGGTGCAGTGATTGAGGAGTGCATGTAAGAGAGGGCTGACAGGGAATGAGGGGAAGGACTGGGGTTGTTACCCCCCTCCCCTTCCATCGAGAGAGAGAGAGAGAGAGAGAGAGAGAGAGAGAGGGTGGGTGGGGTTCTGCAAATTAGGCCTAATTATTGTAGCAATAAATTATAATGATTTCAGACTCTCTCCTTGTCTCCTTTCGCTATAAATTAGTAATTCTAATTTGCAAAAACAATTATAATGGTTTCAGATTTTCTCTCTTTCTCCTTGTTACATTTTTTTTTACCTCATTTACATCCCTTATCCGATCAATCTTTCAAATCTAAACGTTCCTTACAAATCAAAGATATCAATCACCCGCGTTCGTCATCTCACCCAGCCCTTTGCCGACGCACATCCAGTTTACCGCGGATGCTTCCGCATGTTTATTTTTGCGACGCTTTAAATACGTTGTTTACAACATTAGTGGTGTCAGCCAACTGTCATAGCCATGGATCACATCCACTGCCATAAACACGAAGGCATAACAAATAAATAATGAGTCTAGCCTGGACAGCAGACGATCGTCTGGAAACGAACAATATTTGCCGCGTATTCATTAGTCATACATCGTATACTAAGCACACATTTAAAACATCGGGTATGATTAAACTCTTTGAAAAATATTACAATGAATAAGGTCATTTTTTCACCTGAGAATTCTAGCCTAAATAAATGGTATATAAATGCTTTTTGTTTTAGCCTACAGTATCAAAGGGCTTTGAGAGGAGTTGCTACGATTATGACGGTTAATGATAGTCGTCTGTAAGTACACTTCACCACCACCGAAGTTCGTCAACCTTTTTTATATTAATGACCATACAATGGTATTACCCCGGGTATTACCCTCTTTAAGCCCTCAAAAAGATTTGCTTGCCAGTTGTCACCCATCACCTTTCCGTTAGAAGCCAATTGATATTGTAAAGAGTACTGGAGAACATGAAGAGGTGAGGGCGAATGAGAAAAGACGTGAATGAATGGTGTTATACGAAGCGATGAATGCTTCGTCATCCCAAGTCTGCGAATGCCGATCTCTTCCTTTTCATATCATTTCATTTCATATATTTTCATTTCCAAAAAATAAATTTAAACAATATAAAATGTTGATATGTGCATGGCATGGTTTGTAATCAGATTTCTGTCTTTGTCTCTAACTTTTCTGTTTCCCAATCCCTTTCTTACTTAGTCCTCTCCCCTGTCTCTCACACACTCCTTATCCCTCTCTGTCCCGTTCTCTGTCTATCTGTCTCCCTCTCTTCCTCCCCTCTTCCCCCTCCCCTATCTCTGTCTCATTCTGTCTCTCCCTCGCTTTCCCCCCTCTCTGTCCGACCCCTCTCTCTGTATTTGTTCCGTTGTCTATCTCTCTCACTCTCTCCTCTCTCCCTCTTGGACAGACCGGTATAGCTCAGGTTAATGCGGCTATTTGTCACGCATTATCCTTGTAGGAGTAAATAATGTTTGAAAGCCATCAAGAGTCGTCGGATGAAATCCCTAGAAGACCCATCAACTTCCAATCTGGCTCTCAATCTACGTTAGCTTTCCCAGGTCCCAATAAACACGCCTCAGACTATAGAACCTACTCATTTATCTCCTAGACTGCTCACACTTGACAGCAGTAGGGTCTCAAGGATAACAAACTGTGCATTGCTACTCAGACCTCCACCAGGTAATTAATATGACATGCACGTTTTGCACGTATTATTTTGTACAAAACGTAATGACGATTGTCGCAAAATTTAAAGAGCACTCATCAACACTAAACGTGGAGGAGTCGTAGTAAAGTGGTTTATTTAATTCACCCTAAATCCAAGGGCTGAATTAAAGTCCACAATTCCTGAAGCAAACCAATTTATCACGTATAACACCAGCCTGTGTAACATTGTTTCAAAGATGGCCGCTGCTATTCCTTTTTACATTTGACTCCTACCGGACTGTGATGCCGAAGCTTTCACTTCAAATATCCATGCAAGTATTTAAAAAAGCACTTTGCGGTTTTATCATTTTAAATGACACACGCGACATCGTTTGTGATGTGAAGAGATGCGCAATGACAAGCGGTGCTAAATCTGTACAGGCTCTGCCTCCTCACTGGAAGTACCGTCTGGAAAACATATCAGTGGGGTCACTTTGACCTTTCCTACCGGTGTCATGGTCGCTTCTTCTATCTTTATACCATCGTTCCAATGCAGAGGGATAATTGGACGCGATGGGAGACTTTTTAACGTTGCTTAAAGAGACATGTGCACTACAGAATAGTAAACAAAGAAACAATGGAAGAATTAACGTGATCGCAAAGACTTTCGCGAAATCATCTCGAGGGCAATATCAATACCCTATACAATGTAGTACATACCATATAAATCATTCACGGATTATGTAATACGTCATGTAAATGTTCGCAAATCACATGAGGTTATGGAGAAGGCTATTTAAATTGCCTGAATGTGGTTTTTCGAAAGTATTTGCGATCTTGTTTAAACAAAAATAATCTTATTCAATCCAATCCAGGTATTTATAAAGCTCAAATATCCAGTTTCCTAATCAAAGGCGCTGATGAGACTGAAAAACTAACAAAAATGTCTGTTCATGATTCTAACTGGAAGGACAAAAGAACGGTGACTAATATTTATAAGCAATCTGAAATAGGTATGTCTTTAGTTGAGTTTTGAGATAACTGGTGACAAGAGCGAAGGATTTGAGGAAGACCATTCCACAATGTTACTGTCAATCTGTGAGACACATTAATCAATTGGACTCTATGAACGAAACCAGTCAGACAAGACCATCTGTGACCCCAGTTATACACCATCTGATCGGCATGGCCCTATGTTATCTTAACATTTCGCGTAACATCGTGACATATACTGTGTACACTAATACACATCCCGAGACCGCATTTGTCTTCATGATTCATTAAAAATACACTGCAATGAATCTCTGCTTGCTCCGACTAATTGATTGAGATTCGATGGCTCATAGGTCATGTAGATCTAGATCATGAGAACATCGCTGATAGATAACCAAATAGCTTCTTAATGTTCAAATAACATCACACTTTCACTCAACAAGGCAGTCGTGAATAGCTTGATAAGCATTATTGACTGGGGTATGGCATCATCATGCAACTCAAAGGTCTGATCATTTCTCGTTAAACGCTTTACGACTGTACGTACAATGTCTTATTGATGATTGTCCTGTTGTAACTCTTGTGGTATTGACAGGAAAGTTGTCAAAATATGTTGACAAAAACTATAGTTACCTGGGAGGTGTTTCACAAAGATTCTAAGTTGAACTTAACACTAAGTTGGACTTAAAAAGTATGGACAGCCATTAAAGCCTTAAATTGAAATATATTCAAAAGCAAAAATTGGAATATTTTAGACTTTTCATCAATTCCTCATCAAGAACATGAAATCTCCCATGATAATAGAAAATATGAATGATTTGAATCAACATTTTATGCCTTTTAAAATAACTTTTACAAAATGTTTTCAAAGATGCTAATGGCTTTCCATAATTTTTAAGTCCAACTTAGAGTTAAGTTCTACTTGGGATCTTTGTGAAACACCCCCCTGGTCTTATTTACCCAAGGTAGCCACATCATATCTGCTCTTCCTGCTGGCCTTGTAAATTATTATTGTCTAGATAATTGCCAGGTGCCCATTTAAACGTGGGTGAAGAGTGACAAATGTGGATTAATGACTTTCCAAGGGGTATTAGAAATGCGACAGGGAATCGAATTCTCAACCCTTTGATTGAGATTCAAGTGCATGAACCACTACATCACGACACAGTATTGAAACCAGAGTCTGACTTCCCTTGAAGGAACGTGAGGGCGATGGGCGGGAACAGAAGAGGAAATGAGAAGAAAAGATGATATCAAGTCGGCACACGCATCCTTCGATTTGTTCCATTTGCACTAATCGTCTAGAAACAAGTCTCCAACATGCTGAACGGGTAAAATCCATGCAACAAAATGTCTCTATGCTGACAATAGTTGATAATTTGATATGAACTTTACCCTAAGCATGTTGCCGAACACTCGTTCTATCGCTAGTTTATTTTCTACCTAAATAGTTCAAGGTGGAACCTTCATATGCCATAAGCCCTACTCTTTGGTTCAGACCATTTGTGAACCTACATGAGCCTTAGATTTGTTTAAGCTACACGTTAATTATCAAGAATTGGTATGTAAGCCAAAGTCTCATATATACTACATTTACATCTACGGTAGATAACATGTTATTGAATTTCCACCAAACCACCACAATGTCTTTAAAGCAAGGATAAATTAAACAGCTTAAACACTATTGCAACCGCCATCTTGTTAATGGCAATGAATCGGATCCATTGACAGAACAATTTGCTGACATCGTCCGATCATTGCGCCAAATGCACCAATAATTTAATGTCCGTCAATGGGCGGGGGGGGGGGGGGCAATGTGGTATTTTATTCCCATTACCCCCTTTGTCGAGACTAAAGCTACTCCATCCTTGAAGATCATTATCAATATGACCACATCAATCTCAAATCGGTCGTTATACAAACTCTTAAAGATAATGCTGTTCTAGAATAGTTTTACAATATATTTTCTTGGATAAATATGACTTTGTCAGACCTTTATAAGCTAAACCTTTTCCCAAGCAGACCTTATCAATCTTAGCACAGTGAAGTTGTCCCTTTATCTTTCTCCTCCTCCTCTTGATAATCAAAACGCAGGCACAACATCCATCAGACAACAATTTATCATCATCACTTTTCGTCAGGCGGGGATCTTGTGAGATATTTGTTATGATCTCTCCACAAAGGAAGATACGGTAAGATAGAGAGGAATCGCCCCGCGTTCGTCCTTGTCTCGTCATACTTCGTTTGACATGTTGTGTCCCCATGGGAGAGTTGGCGCGAAAAAGTTTTTTGTTGATTTCGTTTTGCACATCTGTTCGTCTGCAACATTTGTCTCTCCCATGAGGCATTGGTAAAATGAATAACAGTAGATTCTGTACAGGCTGCGACCGATTCTTTACCCTCTTATGTTGTCACATATTGTATCATATCGACATGAGATAAAAGGTAAATAGTTTGGCGACAAGGATATGCCAAATGGATGTAAGTATGTATAGGATAAACCCTTTGTTTATTCACTTTTATTCAGGATAATTAAGTTACCTAGAGTTGCAAATAAACAAATCAAATAAAAAGAACTTTCGGTTTGGAAACTCTTATCATTTTTTTCTGAAAAATAAAACATCTAGTCACTAGTTATTATGGTAATATACAGCCTCATAAAACCAAATTAAGCTTGGATGGGCTTCAAGATGTTAACACTACCAATTCACGAGCAACAGTTGTAATATTAATTGTCATCTGTCTGACCGTATTTGCTACAAGCGGGCAACGTCACTCGTTACGATCACGCGATGTATTTTCGTCAACCGACTTTTGTCCTCGGCATCATTTTCGTCATCCGCCTTTGCCACGAGACCGCACTACCCTGTTCAAGGTTTTAAGTCCCCTGGTATGCCTGAACTACAATACTTAATACACATCCACGTTGTAATTCAATTAAGTATCCATTAACTACACACGATATGAATTATATACCAGGTATGGACAGATCTGAAATCATCCTCAAGCGGACAATGAGCCTGCTGTTTCTAGATGCGAACTCTGCTAATCAAACTAAATACATGGTTATGAGCAAGAAAGGCGATATATGACTTTAACATGCCCTTGTGGCTCCAAGCAGACAATTAGATGGATAGGTACTTTAAGGATAAAGCATACGAATACGACTTATTCTGCAGGCATTTATTGTGTAGGCTCAGGTCACGATAGAGCATTACATGGATGATGGTTACTTCATGATTTGCTTAGGTGTTTTCACAAAACTACGGGCTACCGTAAGACACTAGTTTTGCAAAATGGTCAATCAAATATAAAGGACAACTATGTGCCTCATTCGATCTTATCAGTTATCAGGGCATCCACAACGACCTAATAGGGTATAAGATATTGTGTTCATTGTGACAGCCTACATTGAATCATCTACACACCTTGCCCTTTATCGTCAAGTCACGTGACGTTACTGTCGGAACTGAATGTCTAAGGAACGTGACATCCAAGTTTCAATCTAACCTCCAAGGTCCTGCTAAAGGTCAACTGAACATAGGGTTTCTTTCCATCGCGACCCCAATCTCTGCAATATTTCAAAAGGCAAAAAACAAGGGAATTTCAATTGGCCATAGGCCTCGCGTTCAGATGGCACATTATTTGTCTAACCATATGACGCAGTGCATGCTGGGACGGCGGAAGTTGCTCACAGCTGTTTGAGAAACGGACACTGCCCTGTCAAGAATTGGGTTACTGATGATGACGTCACTACAATCAAAACAGCCGTCTTGGGATATATAGCCCATCATTTCAGTCGAGCCCCCCCCTTCACCGTCTCATGGAGTAGGATGTAATTCTCGTCACTGTCTCTGTTGTATAAGAATCCCCCCAATAGGTTGCCATCATGAATATATATAATTTATAAACTGAATTATTTCAGTTTTAGATGGTCGTGATTTAGGTATCAAGTAACAAAATAAATGGATGTAATCAAATATAATCAGTGAGCCTTTACATAGATAATCTGACTAACATTTTCAATAATATATTCTCTATCCAGTGAAGTAATATGCACACCCAGTAATGACAAAGAACATAGGACAAATTCAGAGGATGGGCAAAAGAGAAATTTCTTCTAATCACATGAGACCGGTTCTCATAATTTGGTTTAAATATCAACAGAAATGCGTCTTACAATTCTCATAGAATAAGTTCGACAATATGCAACATATATCAAAGCCAGCAGAGCCTTTCTTTAGACAAAGCACATGAGGACTAGTTCGACAGCGCACAATACCGCTGCTAGGCCTTTACCTTTTGTTCCAAAGACCCTTCACATTTTACCTGAATGCCAACAATGTTTGCTAGCCCTGGGACTAAGCTCAAAAGGGATTACACCCCATACTCAAGACATTAGAAACACTCCTTTTACTTGAGGCAAGTCTCTCTTTCTCTCTCTCTCTCTACCATCTGATGAAAGCACAAGATTACATTCTTGTTGAATCAGGTTTGGAAGCTACTTCAACAATGTGCATCTCAAAAATTCCGTCAAACTGGACAAATATTAGTCCGGTCTTGAACGGTCTCTTACGCGAATGGAAGGCTTTCAAACCTGAACAAAAGTCGAGCAGCATTGTAAGGGGTGGAATAAAAAGATGGACCTTTTAGACCTTCAATGGATGTCGAAAGATTTGGTCAATTTCGTCTATATCCAGGGAGCTCCGACATATCTTTAATTGATTCAAGCCGGCCGGCAAAATGAGAATTATGCCAACTGGAGATTGTCAGTGATGTATTACCGATGGGAAAGACTTTTCGCACCTTGTGTTACAACCCTTTGTGGCAATTAGTTTTATGTAGAAAGGTATGCATGGAGCTAATTTTAGCCACATATATATTAGTCTTGATAGATTTAACAGTCACCCTTATGAATGCAGGTCACTTATATGACTGACTGGACCATCTGCCCCCTTCAGCACATAGCATTTTAATGAGTCAGAGTCGTTTTTCACTGACCAGTACCAAGTCATCTATAAAGGCCAAACTCGTTTTTGTTGACAGATGCAAAATCTTTGACACCAGCATCTCCTTAAATAATCGATCCGTGGTTTCAAATTATATCATGGGAAAGGTTCTGTAAAGAACATTGACATACATTCGGTCTGCACTAATGAGTATTGTGCAGTGTCCAGTGTGTACATATTGTGTACACTCCTCCGACATCTAAAATGTCAAAGTTGAAAGCTGTCATGTTTTCTTCGGAGCATTATTTGCCTCATACCGTAGAAAAGTCACAGGTTACCAATTACAGATCTGTTGGTGAAACTTGTTTTTAATCGTTTAATAAAGTGGCCTCAAACGCATTCTAATTCTATACAATGAAAGCTCTGTTTCGTTCCCATATAAGCTCTAATCAACCGAGCACAAACATACTAGGAACTAAAACAATTCTCAGCGTGCGTCTAAACGTATCAATTAGAGAAGAATAAAACTGCAGTTGTACTTACAGAAGAGGTCAACTTGACAAAATACATATATTCTTAAGGTATAATAATAGGCATTTTCATTCACGCAGCCACTGTTGTCTTAGATATATTTTCCCCCATAAATATTTACACTGCTTTCCTTCTCAAAATAAAAGTTCTTAGAGCTTCATCGATGAGACACATTCATCATTCAATATTCTATATAGGATGATTAACCAAGCGATCCGAAACCTATAACCTTATACTGTTCTTTTTTTGCTCATAAAACAAATCAAAATCAAAAGCACTCTTACAGACGTACAAGAAATCCGTTGTCAGTGCTATCGTTTCTCTTGATGAGCGAAAATGTCGTCATGATAACATATCAAGGAAGTTTTCTATTCTGATATGATTCGCACACATTTTATATCAAACAATTTCATAACTGTCATCAATTTTAGGAGTAACGAAGACTCAAAATACAGCAAATGTTATCGAAATAACTAATTTGAATATGGGTCACACACGCAAATATAATCAAATTTCATTTTCAGAATACCAAAGCTGCCTTTAGTAGAATACAGTGACTTCAAGATGTCCACCAAGCAATTCCGAGCTTATGATCTCCTGAGGGACTCAGCATCACTCGTGAATTCTTCCACAATGGGACCAGTCGGTGTTCCTTTGCCGCTGGAACCCTCTACATGTGGCCTGACTTGGATGGGGATGGTCCGCTCATTGGCCTGGGCTAACTGTAGCTTTGGAGCCTCCAGGGTCAGGATGCCTTTCTCAGACAGGTAGCTTTTGACTAACCTCAGATCGACGTCATCAGGCAAGGTGTACTGACGGTAGTACTCTCTTTGGACGAAGCCCCCTTCTGGTGTCCCTTCACGGTGCTCAGCACGAACAGTCAGTTTATTATCCTTGATCTTCACTTCAATGTCCTCTGGTCGGTATGAACTCACATCAAGGGTCACCTGGAACCGTTGACTGTCGTACTCGATCTTACTCGTCTGGCGTTCACCAAGGCCCTTCGGTGGCCCTGATGACTGGCTCGTCAGAGAAACGGGTGTGACGTAATATCCTTGGTAGAGGGTCGGAGAAGGTGAAGGAGGATCGGACGAATAGATCGATGATCCCGGTGACATTGCGTCCTCGTAAACGCGTCGCTCGGTTGTTTTCCTGGTCGTAGTGGTGGTCTTGACGCTAGATTGTCCTCCTGGTCCTCCAGATTGACTTGTCGTGACGTATGTGCTGGACTCGGGGTGAGAGTGCTGCTGGAGGTAAGGTGGCGGTGCTTGGTTTGGCTTGATAACCGTTGGTTCAGCATTTGGAGAAAGGACAGTGATTGTTGGCATTCCCTGGTTACCACCACTATGCTGCTGCTGCACCTTGTGCACCTCAACGGTGGGCTGACCGAACTGTGGAGGACCGCCAGATATCACAGTCGGAGTCATTGACCCACCTTGTCCAGAATTGACGCTATATTCCACCCTGGGATGCGAAAACGGAATTCTAATTTCGATATTCATGATCGCTGTTTAGTTTCCAGTCAATGGGAAGACAAACAAATAACAGAAGACCGTCTGGTGTTCGATAGTTCGAGCAGGATTTTATTTGCCTATATCTGTCAATGTCACGTTTCCGCGCGGTTGGGTATCGTCTGCTCTTCACACAAACACGAAATGAAAAATAAACAAAACCTTCTGTCTGGGTTAGATATGAAGTCACTGCACGCTCGTCCACGCCAACCTTTGCGAACTGCTTGCTAGTATAATCCTCAACTGAACATTCCAAAGTATAACTCCTCAGTCTCAGCAAACCACGAGAACCCTCTAGAAACTTCCGGGTATTCTTGCCTCCAGCGAATATGTAAATCCGAGCTTAACACGTCCACTTCCAGTTTGCCACAGGTGTTGAAGGCGACACGATGAGTTGTCTGGCCTATTTTGGTCAGCTATCGCCTCATGAACAGAATCAGCATTCGTCAGCTATCACAAGACGCCAAGCTAAAATGCTGCACTGTTGCGATCTGAAATTATCTGAAAGTAAAGCCGTCAAATACCGTCCAGAGTTTACCAACGAACTCCACTCAGACTTGGGAGGAATGTTCGAGCTCAAGTGCAACCGGAATGATTACACTAGAAATGTTTATCTCAAGAAATTATTTCCGCTTGAGCTTTGAAAGAAGTATAATAAAAAGTCAACTCCGTGGGCACACTGGCCGCTGCCGCCCACTAAGTGACATACACCGGCAATCGCAAAAATCTTTCGGTGTGGAAAGTGAAAGAGTGCATCCCTTATGTCGTATGCGCGAAAAGAATATATCCTTTACATACAGTATTCCATACGCCGGGTATACGTTGACGTGCATTCCTAGCTCCTCGCCTCATACTACACGCTGTGGTAGCAGCGCTGGATACGGGGTGACGTGGTCTAAGTTGGTATGCTATCTATGTATGTGTCTACCGCATCATCTATCGCTCACCCGAAGGCGAGGAGGAAGGGAGGGGGGAGGGAGGGGCTGTTGGGAGGGGAGGTCGGGTGGGTAATGGGGCGGAGAGTAGTGTTCTCGCACACGGATAGGATATTGATACACAGAACTTTACTCCCTCATTACTCCTTACTCCAAAGCTTATATTTAAAAGTGCTAAAGATCGCAATCCTGTGTTTAAAAGGGTGATGAATTCCAGTCATGGTAATGTAAAAATACTGACTATACATTAATAATAATAATAATAAACAATATTTATAAGGCGCTTAATACTGGTGTCTCTAAGCGCACCATATTCTGACTTAACAATTATTTACCAAAACTTATAATAAACACACAACTTATACATCTGTTCTTTATTCAATAAATCATGAATATATAATAATAACAAATAAGATAAGAGTGAGATCAAACATACATACAAGAGGTCAAACATAGGATCAAACATAGGATCGAACAAACAAAAAATAAGACGGTGTGCACCTCCTTTGACCGACTCACAACTGCAGAATATTATTTATGAATTAAAAAGGTGCGTTTTCAGCAAGGACTTGAATTGGTCGAGAGAATGAATATTATGAAAGTGCGCTGGTAATTTGTTCCAAAGGATATGGGCAATACATTGATCCTGTTAATAAGCCAATTAAATTAATGATTAAATGCCGGTAGCTGCTATGATGAAATAAGCTAAGACTCGTGCAACGTGCAATGAAACCATGCAAAGAAAACGTTTATGACATAACTTTGCATTAAAAGGAAATTTTGACCTGCCGCTCAAAAAATATAATGATTAAGGTCTACTCATAAAGATCGGGACCGACATATCCATGTCTTGTCTTGGTATTCTACTTTATTTTAAAGTCGGCCAAAATATCATCTTGTCACATTCAAGCTTCTATCTATTGTATCATAATTAGTGAATATTAAAATTTCAACCATTCCTCATTACAGACTTGAAGCAATGATTCTTTCTGAGGTAACACAGGAAAAGAAAACATATCATATGCCCTTTTGTTAATATCAAGTAACCTTGAAGAGCAGTGTAAAGAAGTTCTCCTGGTTTGTATACTTCTTTTTCCACCACCGCACATTCATAAGCCGGATAAGAGAAGTGCATTCATCTTTAAAAGAATTAGAAATGTACTGGAATAATTTCTTTAACAGTCACAGAAAATGAGTAAAGATTGACCGCCACTGCATGGACGCACTGAGTGTGTGAACTTGGAATGCGTCCAATGACTGTCTTCATATGAATCCCATCCTTGGTAAAACCCACTTACTTAGACAACTGGAAAATAGCTTTCAAGAAGAGCGCGAATGCAGCATGAGCAACGCATCCTTATGGGTCACTTGAACTATTAATCGTATATCATCATGATCATCTCTTTCATCTTGTCGTAACTGGACCATATCCTACGGTCAGTTTAGATCTTAAGAAGCCATGGAGTATTCAGAACCAAAAGGACGTTGACACAGTGGTCAATGATGTGAGCTAACGCCTTTCTGGCTCTCAGTTGAGCCTATCAGTGTCAGTGAACCGATTAGGACAATTAGTTTGACCAACGACCTCCAATACCGCGACTGGCGTTTCTACAAAACCAAATCTAAAAAAAAATGATATGTGTAATACCGTTTCACAATGGCTTTTAATCTTAAATATTTGTATCAATTTCGCAGGGCAGTCTGAACACAATCGTAAAAACTTTCGAAAAAATAACCTAAGGTAGTTTCACTGGCCTTGTACGTTCAAATCAATGTTGCACGATCTGTAGATGATATCTTTGGGACAAATAATGTGGTATGAAATCGCCCTTGAGGTGATATCTAGGAAGTCTTTTCATCTTGTTTTTAAATATTTTTTTAATAAGATAGTTTTTTTATTTAAAAAGGAAGATCATGATAACTTTAGAAGTAATAAAGAATAAGGTAAACAAAAGCATAGTGATAACCTTCATGTGTCGCATCTATATACTTGGTATTTCTTACTTGGCATGTCCGTCTATTCTCCTTTCGACGCACCATCCTAACCGATCATGTTTCTGATTAATTAGGTTAGGGCAAGGACATTTACGGGTGGTGCAGTAAGAAGGAGGGGGAGTGGAGAAAAGGAAACCGGGATTAGAAGGAGACGGGGAAACGGGAAGGAGATGTTCACCTTAAAACATAAGATACAACAAAAGCTCGCCAAATCAACCCCATCATTTTTAGCTGTTGATTTTAACACTTCAGTGTTTAGATTCTTCAAAAAACGGATAACGTAATACTTGATTGTGATGTTCGCACATTTCATTTAGTGAAATGGACATTGGACAAGGCTATTGACATTGCAGCAAGTTCAACTTATTGGGGGAGGGGGGCAGGAGGGGGAAGTGGAGGGGGGGGGGGCTCCAGCCTCCAATGTAACCGAAGCTAGGGGTGACGAACGCATACATCCAAGTGTAAGTCACGCCTGATGCATACGAGGCATCTATACTCATATAACTGATCATCGATACAGGGTGATGATGAATAATCTTCATGGAGGGTTTAAGCCAATATAAGACAGAAGGGGCATCGTCAACACCAACACCATTAAATAATACTCACTTTGTTGCACCTCCGCCAAACCACCACTGGAAGTGTGGTATTAAAGCAGTGGACTTAACATGTCCCTCGGATTATGACCTATAGCCATCACTATGGCCATCGGTTGCTTATCTGCAAGCATAATACACTGCTGTCCATAAAGTTTGATAACTTTTCTTGACTTTTTATGAAGGGTACGCCAGTATGGTTTGTTCTTGATAGGTAAAATTTATATATTCTCAGTGCTTTAATGTTTAATCTAAAGAGTCATAGAGGTTGATCAATAACGTTCTGAGAAGAAATCAACTTTATCTATCAAGAATAAACCATATTATTGTCGCAATCATGACATGTAAAGAGCGAAGAAAAAGTTGTTATATTCAGCAATTAATATATTTTAGGCGATTTCAATATTTTTTGGGGAATGGATGTGAAACTGTTTTGAAATCTAGACCAAAATCGAAAGAAAAGATGAAATGAGGTTCCTTGAAAATATAAATTTGTATAAATCAAATTATAATTATGATGATAGATTGGCAATTTGTATATGATTTGTTTTTATTTGGGAAGGGGGAATTGCCTCCCCTTTCTGCCTATTTGGCTACGCCACTGCATGTTCACCATGTATGCCCACGGTTGACCTGTTTCGTGTCCTGGTATCTGAGTGGTATATAGGAGGAGACACACAAGAGGATCCAGTCAAGAGTGCCACTGATTTTAAGGCTGATGAGCCCTCTCTATTTCAACAATATGATAGCCTTCTAGCATTCTCATCCGGTCGGTGGATGATGACGGATGGATAGGAGGGTGTGCCTCCCCCTCCAAGGGATATCGCATGGGCGGGGCATTTAGATCAAGGGCAGGGGTGAATATTATAGGGGGACCCAGGGGCTCTAGACGGCCGCCCCTCAGTTTTTAAGGGGAAAAAATAGCTTCTAGCATTAATGATAATAAATTTGTTTACCCAGGGAGGCATCATCAGCATCAAGGCTGTTCTTCATTAAGTTCCTGCATTTACTATTAGCCCACTAGTTGCCACACGAGTACCCCTTTAGACCTGGGTGGGGAGTGGTAAATCTGGATTACATCGTTACAGCATATCTTGCCCATGGACGTTACTGCCGGGCAGGGATTCGAACCATAAACCCTAGGATTGAGATTCAAGAGAATGACCCAATACAACACCACAGATCCACGATGGTACATGATGACATAATGAAGATGGATAGGATGGTATGCCCCCTCCCCGTCTCTCCCAGGGGCATCTCTTGGGGAAGGGACCTAGACGGCCGCCCCCTAAAATTTAGAGGAAAAAAAAAGGATATGATAACCCTCCAGCATTCTCACGAGGACAGGGGATGATGAGGGAATGAAGATAGATATGAGGGTATGCCCCCTCCCCGTTCCTCCCAGGGGTATCCCATGGGATGGGTGTATTTAGAGGCAGGGTAGGGAGAAGCTTTCATAGGTTGATACAGGGGACCGAGACGGTCACCCTGGTACTGGTAAAAACCAGTGGAATAGATCGCTATGTCAAACATTACAATGACTTTTAATAGCCAATATCCGCTAGATGTCTCAGGTTAACATAGGAATGACAATGATTTTTTTTTTGTAATGAAAAGACTTTTAATATTGCCAACCATCATCGACAAAACTGTGTATTCGAAATACTACTACAAATGATGATGATAAAGATGATGCTGCTGAAAATAACACTGATAATAATGATCATAATAATAATAATGATCATAATAATAATAAAGAAGAAGAATAAGGAAACGAATAGTAATCATGATAATAATAAACACAATAAGGCCCTATTTCTTTCAGTTTTATTACAACATTTCTTTATTCTAGTGAAAAGCCCAAGTCTGTATAAGTCATATCCATGTCTTGGGCTATACAGCGCTATAACGAAAAGCTATAAGGGTAGCTCGAAACAAACCATTACTCTGTATTTGAAGGGCACAAATTATGAAAATCAAAACTATGACAAGGTAATTTACCACCGCTGCTCGGCCATAATACGAATAACAAGACGGCAACCCTAATATTATTAAGGAATGACGTCGTAAACTCGCTGTGTTTGTTAGTCGTAACCCGGCACGCGCTGCGGGGGCGGCTTTGGAAACATAGTCCATTCAGAAATGCGCAGGGAGTTGGTTGGGAGTTCATATCTAATTTAGAAAGTATATAAAGAAAGCACAACATTTTGTCGGCTGTACGCAAAAAAAGGCAGTTACTTTCATTGAAGATATATACACATATAGCTCTTACGGCCCTTTTTGCAGGCAGCTGATGAAACATTACGAGAAAAAGTTCTTTTTGAAATTGCAGGGGCTAAAGGTTTAGCCAGACCTTTTACCTTAAATTGATGTATGAAAGGTTTAATGATGGTTGTTAAAGTGTTTGAAATATTCATGTTTAATTTGTCTTAGAAGAACACGATAGACAAAATAAAAAATACTGCAATTTTTAAAGAAATGAATCAGGCACTGAAAAGAATAACGACTTTCAATGTGAATTCTTCGCAACATGAATAACTATAAATCGACTATTATTACGCATGAAGTAATTTGAAATAAAATGAATACCAAAGTATATTTATAACAGATAACAGGCTGGCTTAAATTCCTATCTGCCTAATTTCAATTTTCATTTTGTTGTATTTGTATTTTCAACATCATGTACATTCCTTAACTAAATATATCATTGCTTCGACGTAAATGATATCTAGGGTACTCGCAGCAGGGGATGTTTTGAACTTCCGAAACATTAAGACTATGTGAAAAAGAATAGATTACATTTAGATTAGTCATAATGTTATTACAATCAGCACGCGTCATGTAAAACAATAAACTCTCAAAGAGAAATGTTATATGTCCCAGGTTAACATTCGAGCGGATTATGAGACGAATCGGGTACTATTTATCCTATTAAAACCGACGCCACTTTAAAACGAACCTTCGCCAATTGAACGTTATCATAATTTCCTCAGTAAATAACGATTCTCGACGCACACTTTAATATGTTCTTCTGTATGCAACATACGTCACGGCCTTTCGAAAGCTGAATTTGATGAAGAACCTTTTCATGATGGGTTTTTCTTGTGTGTGTGTGTGGGGGGGGGGGGGGGAGGTGACTGTAAATATGCCCATTAATCATAATTTGTTGTTTTTGAAAATACACAGATTATGCATGGTTCTTACTTTTGCTAGATATTGGGAAATAATATTATGTGATGACTCGAAACGATGATGCCGCCTTCTCTCTCTCTCTCTCTCTCTCTCTCTCTCTCTCTCTCCCCTATTTACCTCTTTCTCTCTGTTCCCACCATGATTCCTACCCCTCTCCATCATTTCTCTCCCCCTCCACATCTCTCTCTCTCTCTCCCTCTCTCTCCCCTCTGTTCCCACCATGGTTCCTACCCCTATCTCCATCATTTCTCCCCCATCTCTCTCTCCCCTCCCCCGCTCACTCCCCTCTCCTTCTCTCTCTCTCTCTCTCTCTGTTCCCACCGTGGTTCCTTCCCCCCTTCTCACCGTCATTGCTCTCCCTCTCCACTTTTCTCTCACCTTCAACACTCCATCAATCTGGTGTAGTCATCACATGGCTCATATTCACGTAATAAATAGGTCTACTGAGGAACATTGGATGACTAACATATCACATCATAAAACATTACCAGAACATACATGTAGATAGTTTCATATCCTTGATCAGCTCTCTCTTTCTCCCTCCTTCACCCCCTTTTTCTTCTACTCTACCCTTTCTCTCTTTAGAGAAGAAAAATGTTCGGCCATCCATGGTATTGACCACAATGGTATTCTAATCTTTGACAGTTGGTGACTGTTGGTCCGACTTTCACCTCTCAATACGATGATACTTCATTAAGGCATTTGACATGTGACGTGCAATGAGTAGGTTAATAAGGTCATTAGTACGGACTACGGTCATCTCGGATACGGTATCCATTCGTTTCGCTTTGGTCAGTCAGTCCCACCATCTGAGATTTAGACCTATAGCCCTATTATAATAAATTGGAGTAATTAATATCATAGCTAGATGCTGATGGAGCACTTGAATACTGAGCTCTGTATGGCCACACTAAAACAATCGAGTATAAAACCTTCATATTTTTTTTTATCTACATATATTTTATTCACATAATATTCATAATATTCTGAATGAGAAAACAAAAAAAAGTGATGTTAAA
Organism: Strongylocentrotus droebachiensis; assembly: GCA_035222895.1. Classification (NCBI taxonomy): domain Eukaryota; kingdom Metazoa; phylum Echinodermata; class Echinoidea; order Camarodonta; family Strongylocentrotidae; genus Strongylocentrotus; species Strongylocentrotus droebachiensis. The sequence continues at coordinate 24,505 of JAVYIG010013315.1, forward strand.
ATTAAAGAACTAGCATCATAAATCTGCTATTTGGTAATAACACAATTCATAGTATATAATCATATCTAAAACTCTGATATAAGAAACCTGGAAGGGTAGTCACTCCCATTATCGCCTCTATTCACAATTAATCATATCTATTCTTTAAAAAAATCAACAAATCTATTTGAGCAATATAAATAACATTTATACCAACTACTATCAAACTTGTATATTTCTCATAATGAACGTAGATTTACAGAGATGAAGGTAAACCAATCCCCCCTCCCCGATTAGTATTTTTTTGGGGGGCCTTTAAAAAAATACATGTACAGTATGACAAAAATGTTTTTAACTATCATCTTGAAACTTTATCTTTATATGACTCATTTTCTGATTAAAGGATCAGGAAAATTAAAAGTCTTTGTCCAGCAAACAAGTTTTGAAGAGATTTGGTAGGATTTGTAAATCTGTGAAAACATAACATGCCCAGGCACTAAACCAGGAAAACCATCTTTTGGAAGAAAAATACCCTCCAAATTTTATTGTAAGAGGGTTAATTAAAATTCATTGTTGCATAATATAAAACCACTTTTCACATTATTAATTTTCAAAATGATCATTGAATTTCATACCATGAAAAGCTGAGTTACCCCAGCATTTAAATCCTCTATGAATAACTTGTCAAAATTAGCAGATTTCCAATCTGACTGATTGGGTACAACTATAATGTAATGTTCCGCTCAGACTCAGAATAATAAGATAAACATACAAAATATAAATATGTCCAAAATACATATATACGGTATATTGGAGGTTGACATAACATGAATAGCTTGTACTTGTGAGGAGATCGAAAAGGCTTTCGAGAAATCAACTCAAGGGGCGATTTCATTACCCAATTGTATGTCCCATAGAAATCATGTTCATACAGGGGTATGATGTAATATGCCATTGCAATGTTCACACATTTTCAAAAAGTGACATACCAGGAAATAGAGATCACCATAAGTTGATTTGTTTAAAAGTAGTTGCAACCATCTTTTGTTGGATATCTACTGCAATATTAATCCCATACATAGTATGGTATTGCTAAAACACACCAACGCTATGATGATTTATATGAATGCAATAATTAAAATCAACAGCTATAGTATAGCATCTAAACAGTTACCCTTCATTACTAACAACAATCAGAATTTCCCTTTAAATGCTAAAAATTTAATTGTACAATGACATAAGATAAATAATGCAAGATTGTTGGTGTAAATACATGGAATACATTATTAAAGTCGTAAAGTCATGAAATGTAACATAAATCTGTAACAATACCAGGGTAATATTCTCATTTTTATCATAACTCAAAATTCATACACTTTTCATTTAGAATAGGCCTGCCAATTAAAGTTACAATTGCTCTTTCAAAATCTAAAGCATAATATTATATTACCATAAGATTTCATTTTAAAGTTGTACTTCATCACAAAACATGTAAAATAATTGAATGAACATGTAATAACATTGTTGATATCAAAGCTTGGACCCATGACTCCCATACGTTTATTTCTGATTTCAAACCACAGACTCAAACATACAGTATAACTGCATCTTTTATATTCTAAAGGAAACCTGATGATCTTCGGACATTGTGGTAATGTTTGTTCTATAAAATGATATCAAATAACGATTGTACTGTAATGTTAAAACTAAAAGGATAATAATGCACAATATTTGAAATTGAAAACGAAGACAAGGCAACAGTGGAGATGAAAGAAAAGAAAGAAAAGAAAAGACAAAATAGAGAAGAGAAAGAGAAAGCAGTAAGAAGAAGAGAAGGAGAAAAAAAACAGTCAAAATAATCTAGGAAAAATTTAGAAAGGGTGATCTGTCATTTGCTTTGCACTATAGGGTACCACAATGTGACGACATACTGGCCAAGTTGTCAACGTTGCTGGTTCCAAACAATATTGTGCCATATAATGGCTAGACCCAAACACTAAATTTCCTGTTCCCAGGCGCGTTGCTTTAATGATTTCGCAGTGAACCCCATGTGCAGGCTCCATTGCTTAGAACCAATAACCTAGACGACGAGCAAAATTGACATTAGTACATACCGGTAGGTACTCCATGGTATCAGGGTTGCTACTGGGTTTTAGATTAGGTTTCGGTTCAGGGTTAAGGGATAGGGTGGGGTATTGGCTCCAACTTCGCAGTTGAAACTTTGACTAGTGTAAGAAAGTGATAGTAGAGCAATTTTCACTGAAGCATGGGTCATTTAAAGATAAAAATATAGGAAAAATTGTACTTCACAGAAGCACAAAAATATAAGAAATGAGATCAAGAATGGGAAGTAAAAGTCACAATGAGATCAAGCATTACATTACATGAACACAATGAGGTAGATGAATGTATATTTAGCAATTAAAATAAAAAAGATCTTAAAGTGCAATCAGATGCCCAGAAGATGAAAAAGAGATGATCAGGAAGGGAACAAAAAGATAAAAGATAGAGACAATGATAAAAAAGTTTAGATGGTGAGGAATATGAGAACATCAACGACACAACATCGGTTCATGATAAAAAGAAAAAAATAGGACAAAACTGAAGAAAACAAAACAAAAGAAAACAGGAAGAATTAAAGGGGAAGTACACCCTGATATTAAAGTGGTTTTAATAAACACAGAAAAATGAGAGAAACTAATTACCAAGTCTGAGCCATATCTGATTGAAAAGATTTATGAATTTTACGAACTTTCACTGACATGTTCCTCTCATGTTTCTGCTCATATATAACCCAACTTAATATCAGGTTGGAGTACCCCTTTGAGATGATACAAAGCAGGAAATGAAATAAATAAAATGAAGGAAAAGCTGAAGGATAGGTGTCAGACTTTATACTCTATCGAAACTGCCTTTGCCATCACACAAGTTGAAGAATGTGAATGCGACAAGTCTGAACATAAATCTTTGCTAAATTGGCAATCCCAGCTCGCTGGAATACCATCATGTGCTCCAAGCTAATTCAGGACATTAACACTATTTCCAAAGCATGCTGGTCCAATAAACAAAAGCAATGACGGAAATAACTAACCACCTCGTCAAGAATAGTATAGCACGACTGAATGATTGCTCAAATAAAGAATTGCTGCACCGGCGTGTAAGAATTTTGCAGACCAGTGCAAACGAGATAAACAAGCTCTATATCAAGTAATAAGTACATGACTACATGTAGAAAGAAACATATATCAACTAGACATTTGAGATGACTTTAGCAATTTGTAATTCCCCATAACTTGCATATTCTGCCGTTAACACGATAGCAAATACTTTCGCTCAACATAAGGTACTTTCAATAGCCTTGTGCGTCACCTATTGAAATGTACGAACATGACAATGATTGTCCTTGCCACATAAATCTGCAACACTGGTTGCATCTGGTTGGGATATAGGCGAGGGCAGTCTGCGGACTATAGTTATATGGTTAACTTTGCCCAAGGCCTGGCAGCACAGCCGGGTGCACCCAGTGTTCATGTATTTTTGTGTGATTTGCTATTAATTAATTATTTTCAATTCTGTATTTTGGTATCATCTGTTTTCTGCCAAATGAAATAATAATAATGATGTATTACGTAATCGGTAATCCCAACATGATTTCTATGGGACATACATGTACAATAGGGTATTGAAATCGGCCTTGGAGTTGATTTTTCGAAAAAATTTGTGATCATGTTCCTGTTGAATTTACAAGAACTGTCAATAATTTTGTTAAAGCATTGAACAGGTGGACAAATCCAAACTCATGGATGCATTATTACATACCAACTAGAAGTATATAAGTAATAATATCAGTAAAGCGCTTAGAGACGGTCATTCCATGTCAAGCGCTTCATAAATCCAGATTATTATTATTATTATTATTATTATATTCTTGAAAAAATGATTTGATAGAGAGCATCTGAAACACAACTTACAATTACTCACTTGGATTCATGTCTTAGGCAGCCCCCAAAATAGTTTCTACAAATGTTATATGCAGATGTATTATTCGTACAAATGATTAATCAGTTATTTAATCATTAATTTACCACAATATATTATGATAAGCAGACAAAATATAGTTTGAGAAGCTGGATTACAGTGAATAATCTACACTTTCTGAAATGACAACCATCGCCATTCAAAATTAATTGCTGCAAGTATCTGTTTGTGGGACAAGAGTTTCTACCATCCTCCTTAAATTGCGATGGAATGACACCCGGACAATAACTTCTTGGAAGTATTCTCCAGATATCCTGCAGAGCCTTCGTATTAAACTTCCGGTATATGTTATACAAGTAGTATACACTCAAAGTATACTTCAATGTATACACATGCAATGTTCCCTATATGTGCATCATCTCCTTTCCCTTTGAGGCTGATATGACTTGATGTTTTAGTTGCTGATAACTTGACAGCATCATATTCCCATGCAGAGTAAACTATAGGACAGTATTTTTTTTGCTCTGGGAGGGAAGGGATGGGGCTCAATTTATCCCCTTCCATATGCTATTCAAATCTCATTCTGGCACAATATTGCAGATACCCAGATATGCATGTTTAAAGCATACCCTAGCCTTGGTAACACTGCACAATGACAGAACAGAAGCACTCTTAGAATATACAAATTCATTCTTATATAGCAGTCACCTCTGTATAAAGGTTGCCCCAATTTGCAGCGAACCGGTGGCCACACAAGTGACACAACTCCCACCTCTTTGGGGCTGTCGCATTCTGTGAGAATCAAGCTCCCAAAAAAGTTCAGATCATTTTCAAGTCAATATTATGTCACCAAATCTTCTGGTGGTAGTGATAAATACATGAAGCATAAATAAACTACGAAGTGGTTGTGACAAACCTTCATAGAAAGTTCACCCGTATATAAAAACCACTATTATTTTTCACCCTTGGGTGGCCTTTAACAGCAATATACATTGTACATATATAAATATATAGATATCATACATCTTTTCTTCTGGTTGTTTCCTCATAGAAAAATCGGGTGTATCTGCCTCATGGTGAGTTTCTTACGACACGTCGGGCATCGGTGCTGTGATTGGATGCTCACACGTATGCAGAGACGGCAGAACACGTGACCGCAGTTCGTTGACATCAGCTGGTGACCGTTGTTCCGTAACTGAAAAGAATAAAAGAGATAATTGATAAATCATTACTGAAAAATCAATAAATGTTTCAGGTGAAGTTAATGGTGTGCTTTCATGAGTGTAATAATATGATAATAATTTTGTTTATCCTGGGAAGCCTTATCAGCATAAAAGCTGTTTTTCCTGAGGGCCCTGAAATTATTATCACCTAAGCAAATGCAAGATAACCTTTTACACCTGGGTGGAGAGTGGCATACATGGATTGATGTCTTGCCCAAGGACATCTTAGTGACAGGCTGGGACTCAAACCCTCATCCCTGAGACTGTATCTCCCCCAAGTCAATGGTATCTTCTTCACTCAATCAAATCTCCTACACTTATAAAGCAGTAATTTACTGTTTAATACCCTGTTTATTCACAAAAAATAGTAACTTACTATCAGTTTACTTTCAAAGTAATATACAATTCATTGTAAGAGAACATCAAATGTAGCAATAGGGAGGGAAAATACTATAGACTGTTAAAATGTATAGTACATCAAATTTTTTGTTCCAAGATTATCTTAATTCAACATATCCTCTACAAAATATAGAAACATAAAGACTCATCTTACATACATGTAAGTTGTAGGTTATCTAAAAGTTCATGCAGTTATCAATATATTTTTACTTACTCTAAAAACCTAAAATATTTATTATTTCTCACTTTAAAGGTACTATGTCCCATTTGCAGGCCAAAAAATGAAAAAGTTAAATTCCAACTGCATTTGAAAGATAATACTAATTTAAAACTTCCCTAAAAAAGGTGGGGCTTGAAAATGTCTTCAAGTGGGAAGATAATGACTACCGGTATTAGTTGTCAAATCGACTTTAGGGCTATAGAGCCCAAAAGTAATAGTCTTGATTTTCAGACAATTGTACCGAATGGTAATACGTTTTATGCTGCGCAAAGATTCAATCAGTTTAATCTTGGCCATCACAAGAAGTGGGTTATTGATGTAGACAAATGCTCATGTACCCTTTACAACTCTTTTCATGTATGTTATTACCAAAGAAGAAAAAAAGCCAGTCAGTCACTCAATAGTGTCTGACAGTGAAGTCTAGCAAGTAAACGGGTTTCCTTGCATAATTTGAATATGAGGACACTGCTAACGTTTAAATTTCACAGATATGACATACATGACATATTCATAATTCCTGCAAAGTTCTACAGAATTTGAGGTTGGCTGCAAAAGGGACATACATGTAGTACCTTTAAGGCCACCTCAGACAGTACCCATCTTATGGCAAGTACATGTAGACAGATTTGAATTTAACCCATTGCCTGAAACGTACATGTCAAGCTGCTTGATTGAACGTAACAAAGTTCCTTAATCATCACTCCTCAAAATCAAAGCAATGCATGCTGGAGTTCATTGGTCTGTCATCTTATTATCCCTTAGTTCTTAAATATAGCTCCTGGAGAGCTCAAAATGGCTTTTAACATAAGGAGCACTTCACAGGTATTTTTCCAACTGTGTTCACAAGCTATGCACAGGTGAACACAGGAGGGTAATAAGTAAATGTAAAGAGTGACAGAACATGAGGGTGTCGTAACAGAGTTATCTGTCTATTACGCTCACAGATCATGGGGTCATTGTATAACATGACCTGAGAACCATTCCTAAAGCCAAGCTTGATTTCCCCCATGAATTCTAATTTGGTGACAAACTGTCAATAATTATTTTATACCCAATTAAAAAACACGCACATAAAACTATTTCAAGAAAATTGAGCTTGCGTATTTAATAAATGGAAACACTCAATTGGGGAAAAGAATTGTGAATTTACACATACCCTACCTAAAAATGAAATACAAAAAAAATTAGAAGAATCTGAATACAAACAGGAAATATTTGGATAGACCTACATAATGCGGAAAGGAAGATAAATGTTGCTTATTCTTGTCAGCTCTTGGTATTAATTCATCGGAGAGGTACACCCCATGTAGTATGCTTAGAGGGTTGAAAACACCTTAAAATAACAGAGATTTTTTAGCTTTCTACTTTGACAGCTTTGACCTGCTTTCGGGATGACCCACGCCCCACAGACCACTAAATTGGCAACTCCACACCTTCTGACCAGGTGTGAGCGATGACAAGATCAATCTGACCTGTTATTTGATACCAGGCTTTTGATTTGTATAAATCGAGTGAAGAACTACCTCTCAGATATAACACATGGTGTTGATGCTTCCTACGGTCTGTTTTATTCAGTTTGTGGCAGGACAGACTGTGCATGGTAATTGATTGATATAACTTTCAATTTACTCTACCTGCTTTGAGGTCATATGTAGTAGGTCATGAACTCTGACCTTCTTTTATAGGATTACCCACACATAAATCTGTACTTGAAACCTGCCTTTTCCATCTTGCCCAGTTTCTTTTTAATGTAACTTACCATAACTCATGCATTTGTTATTGTAGTTGTAAGTAATAATAAATATGTATCATTACACTAATGTTTCGACCTCTGCTTGTATAATCTTGAGATAAATAGCATATAACATATACATGTATTATGTTTCACATTTTCACATGTACAGCACAAATAGAAAATGTATGTAATTCACTAGCCTATAGCATAATTATTAAACAGGCCACAGTCACAGTGGTATTTTCTACTTCCTATGAGGTCCTCAATTGAATCAATACTTCATACAAGGTGAAGAAAGTCTGGAAGGAAAGTGAGAAAGCGAGAGAGAGATACAGTAGGCTTGCGGTTGCACCATGTGAGAGAAATAGAGAAAGAGAGAAAGAAAGAGAGAGAGAGAGAGAGAGAAAGAAAGAGAGAGAGAGAGAGAGAGAGAGAGAGAGAGAGAGAGAGAGAGCAAGAGCACATTTTAATTAGCACAAGTTTGCTCTAGCTTTTTCTGTACTGTATGTAAAGTACTATGGAAGCTATGGTTCACCTATAAGTCACACATAGAGGACAATGTTCTCTTACAAAAGGTTTGTGGTGTATAAATGAAGAATAGATGTGCCTGTTGCATAGATCATGATGTACATAATGTAAAAATCAGATACTGCTCTCCCCCTCTAATAACAATGCCATACCTATATCCCCCTCCCCTTCCCCAGCCCAATCCACAAAATATACAAATGTAGTTGTTAACTTAACTAATTTAACTTTTGAGTTTAATTTAACTTAAGTTAACTAATTTGGCTGAACTGGATATATCAATATTTGTGTGTATTTTTGTTCTAACTCCACTGATCTCTGTTATATGCAACTCCTTTTAAAAGTGCATTTAAAAAAGGCCTCAATTATCTACTTACGTTCAATATTTTCAAAGAAATATTTTACTATTAGTTGGAGGCTCAGCAAACAGATTTCAGCCTTAACACACCTGGATAACAGATGTAAAACTCCTTAGAACCTAGGGTGAAAGACCATGGCTGACTCCTTCGTGTCTAATTCTCAACAACATTATTCTCGTTCTACCTCCATCCAGGTACATGTACATCATCACTTTAAAGTTAAAAAGGAGGTATTGCAGTAAAACTTCAAAAAATACACGGAATTAGCTAAATTTGCAGATTTTAGTCAAAGAAAAACATGTAGAACTGAATGATCCTACATTCATAAGACATGTTGATTCACTAGTGACACTGAAGAATCAAATTCAAGAGAGGGTTACTTTAGCCCATGCCATGGTCTAAAACAAGACTTAAACTGCGATCATGTATCATGACTAATTTGTATATAATTACTTTAGTGTATTAATGCCCATGTACTGGGCATTAGGACCCTGTTTCATCTGTTGATTAAATTGCAAGACAGATCACTTTTTTGAGTGATGCTTCCTTTAAGGTTCAGGAGTCTGTATCTCCATCCCTCCCCCTCCCAGGTACCTCCATGAAGGCATCCCTTTACTGCGGTATCTTGGGAGACGGATTGGAAGAGACAGATCTGGGATAAAACCTTGAGCCAAGATGGAACTCACATTAAAGCCACATCAATATTGACTGTTTGCAGACCGGAGAGAAAGAGAGAAAGACAATCAAGGAAAAAGTTTCCAAGCCTCGATCATGAGATGATCCAACTCAGTATGTGGCATGATCTGTTTTGGGTTGGAGATGCTCTGAATTGTTGTCTGTTTAGGCGTGTGAGGGGTGTGGAATGGGGTGGGGAAAGGGGGGGGGGGGAGGAGATGGAAGTGAGTGGGTTGGAGAAGATATTGTGTACCTAAATGTATAGATTTGAAATAAAGCATTTAGGCCTTATTCTTTGAGGACGAGAACTCCCATGTGGGGTTCTTCAAGTTCTCGTCCTCAAAGAATAAGGCCTAAATGCTTTATTTCAAATCTATACATTTAGGTATTATTGGCTAGCTAACACTCACCATAACCATGCTACCAATATCAACGAGAACTCCCATGTGGGGTTCTTCAAGTTCTCGTCCTCACCACATTCAGGTGAGGATTGGACAGCGATTGCCCCTGCCTATTGTAGGCGTACACAGAGGGGAGGCTACATATTATCTTCAATAAAATACTATCTTGAACTCTATATTATTATTTGTTCTCGAGTCATCTGTGATATGGCTAGCTAACACTCACCACAACCATGCTACCAATATCAACAATTCAGAGTGTTACATTATTAACTAATCCAAACTAGTATGATATTGACAATCATAATAAATAATTATGTTCAGAATAATATAAGCCTTGAACACCAAGGTCCTTGGACCAGTTTGAAAAACAGCTTATAGCTGACAAGGGCAATCCATCCCATGAGTGGAGAATAAATTTTTAAAAAAATATATAAAAAAATCAAATATTACAGAAAATGTCTTCACAAATGCAATCTATAAACAGATAAGATTGAGAAAACTGAGAAATTCAAACCAAGTGGAATCCACTACATATTGTGAAAGGTTACTGAAAGCAACCGTCTCACTTCCACTCCTATGCAGGTCTAAATAGTTCAAACAAAGTAACTTGCTGCTAAATTGCCTCCCTGCCCGTCTCCTTAACATGTTTCATGAAGCCGACAAGACGTCCACGCCAGGAATGTTAGAATGTAAGCCCTTGATGGATGGATGCCTGACAAAGTTCACACCTTTGAGCGAGGTCATTGCCAAGAAACCTGCCCAAAGCCTGGCAAAAGCACCCTCCATCTGACAATTAACCAACGACCCGGGGGAGAGGACATGAACGCAACATTCCATGCTGGATTCTCACTCCAGGTAACTAACTAAAATAAAAAAGGTAACTTATAGGAATATTAATACATCATTGTACAACTATAAGGGAGAGAACATGGACAGAACATTTTTATGCTGAGTCCTGCCTAGAGCTAACTTATAGAATAATAAATTCTGGAAGTTCTTTTGCTAGAAATTGCAAAGTTGAGATTTGCAGGAATGTTCCTAAATATTTGTATGTCTTATGAATTTGGAGAGGACATGTACATTTAAACAACATTCTTTCCATACTACAACTAACTTCTGGAAGTTAGTTTACAAGAAGTGGCAGAGTTATGAATGTTCCTAAATGGTTGGACAACTCTAGGAGAATACATAAATAGAATTTTGATGCAACGTTTACTATACAATTTATTGTATGACGTGTAACATCAGGGCCCTGTCTTATATTAAGAGTTGATATTAATCACAACTATGTACATAAGAGATAGGAGACTGTAAACTTGCGATTGATAGGAGGACTTACGATTGATTTGGATCAATCATAACTATTTTTAAGACGGGGCCCTGATCATGCAGGAAGTGGAATTTCTGACTTCCAAGGAATATTTTAAAGATAATTATGGCGCAGATACTACAAGAGCCATTCACACAGGAATACATTTCCTAAGAAGTGGGTATCATTCACACATAAAAAGAAATCTATTACTATTTGTGTGGATACTCCGCAGTTTGAATCCACAGTGATACAATGATGAGTGGAGACGATGCAAGAATATTGTGTGGCCTGTCTCCTAAAATTTTTGCTATCAAAATTCTGCATTGAGGTAATGTTTAGGGGATCATTACAAGTAGTTTGTTTTTAAAATATTAGATTTTGTGGAGGAACTGAAAATGGGGTTAATTTTTTTAGAGAGTTCATGAACTGTATACTCAGACACATAAAAGAGACAGCTCTAAACATATAAATAAAATGTCCTCTTTGTAAAATCCTTAAACGTAAAACCACAATGTATAAGACCTTGACTGCAGTCCATCCATCATTGATCATGTTTATATATATATAAAGCATTACACTCCATTTAACAATGTATAAGACCTTGACTGCAGTCCATCCATCATTGATCATGTTTATATATATATAAAGCATTACACTCCATTTAACAGTTTAAAATATTTATGGTGATAGAGCATTCCCAACCTCTATCATCGAGCTAAGAAGATAGCCAAAATAAGAGCCTCCTGAGTCGTACCCATCCCATCATCGGACAAACAGTCGTCCTCGCGAAAGGCCCGTCATCATCAGCTCGAGATTGCCAAATATCCCGCTATTTGAACTATCCCGATCGCAAATTATCTAGTTAATTTGCGTCCTCATCAGCCCGATGTTGCAATTAACGGGATATTTGGTCGAGACAATCATCCCAAGATATCTTGGGCTAGTTTGCAAAATATCCAGCTATTTGTCCGGTGCGTCTTCACCAGCCCGAAGACTCGCACTATGCGCGAACGCTGAGCAAAATATCTCTAGCTAATTTCTCGAGCTCGAGTTTCAAGTTTCAAGGTCAATCTCGAGCTGATGAAGACGCGATTTGTAACTTTGGGATTATTTCCCAAATCAGAAATAGCGGGCTATTTGGCAATCTCGAGCTGATGGAGACAGGCCTAAGGATTCCCAGACCCCCCTGGGACCGAGAAGACAGGTGCATGTCTTCTACATCAACCCATTCTTAACCATCTTGTTGTATCATCATGTCACGCAGCTTCATGTGTTTCTAATTGCTTCATGATGTCACAAAGAGTTCTAAGGCTACATTCAAGCCTTGATCCTCCCATACTAGTTTACCTACCGTAGTCAATAGGCCCATTTAGACAGCAACATTTTTTGTGGAAAAATCTTCTTTTTTTTCCCCCCTTTTTTTTTACTGCCATCTAGACTACTGGAAAAACATGATTAAAAAAAGTCATGCCTTGATCCCATACTAGTTTACCTAGTTAATAGGCCCATTTAGACAGTAACGTTTTTTTGTGGATTTTTTAATATTTTTACTGCCATCTGCACTACTTGAAAAACATTTTTAAAAACGATTGGTGTTTGCTCATTCTGGTTTTATGCCGAGTAGTGTGCATGCATGACTTGTCGCTGCTCTGCATGCATTCGCATGGAATTGTTTTTATACAATATGTATACCAATTCTCTAAAAAAAATCTCTTATATGATACAAAACAAAACAAAATAAAGTTAAAGAGAAAAGAAAACTGCTTCTAAGTTTAAAATGTCAATGAGTTTCATCTCATCCTAACTGCAGATACAAAACAAAACAAACAACTGAACAAAACACTACCAAAACAAACAACTGAACAAAACACTACCAAAATACAAACAAAACACACACACACCCACACACATCTGATTCTGCATAAAGACTTGGATAATCTTGCAAAATAGATCTTTCAATTTCTCACTTTATAAAGTAGATGTAGATTCAAATTTAAGACAGAAAGAGGAAGTGGTTTTGCTAAAACAAAGATGAACTACAAAATTAAAATCAAATATCCTATGGTGTGCATTATCCTAGCAGCACCGTTTTATTTTCTTCACTGGACAGGCAAAGTTACATGTGAATAGCACTCTAGCAATTACCAAGACTGAACTACAGATGGCAGTATTGCATTTTATATTGTGCAAATCTCTACAATGGACACGGTGCTCTCATCTCTTTAATAGCACACAACAAATCACGGCATGAAATTCATCTATCAAGAGCTTTATCATTTAAACTTGTCAATTTAACCACTTGAAAGTTATATGAGTTATCTTTGTTGTGACAAATATTTTATATGTTTCATCCTTACAAGAACTTGGGGTGCCTCAAAGGGTCCAAATGTCTTGAAAATGGAAGGGCTATGGGGCTCTTTCCCTTGAAAAGTGGTAAACTGCTTCACAAATCTCAAACAGCAAACTAGAACCTTTCACATGGGGAATAATACCGCTCACATACATGTATATGAGCAGTAGTACATGTATGATGAAGTATGTACATGTACATGTTGGCCTAACCTGTGTGACATCATTTAGATATCAGTAGCACAAACTACAGGTCTACTTTCAGCTGCATAGTATTGTGAGGTTGTTAACCGTCTCTTCAAGGAACATGCTTTGATAAAATGTTAATCTTAAATTTCATACTAAACATTTTTTGCCTAACGAACATTCTGACACTAGCTGGCAAGTATTATAAGCCCTAGTGTAGTTTATTGCACAGCGCCATCTCATGGTCAACTTGCCAACAGTGCTCAACCTAAAACCTAATTTCCACTTGACAAACAGCTGCTACAGCCGACGTGAGATGGTGCTAGAGTGGATTCTGCGGCAGTGCTTCTAGTACAGTATGGCTTTTAAAGCAAGTACAGTATGGGGTTTAAAGCCTGTCTGTACTAGTTTGGCCAGGGGGATTAGACCTCCCTGCAAGGTCACTGACAGGTGGTAATCTCATCAAATCAGCTCTCAGTTAACTTAAGAAAAAGAGAATCATGGGGAACCAACAGGCACTGATTAGGCATTGTTTGCTAGGGCGCAAGTAGCTATAAGTAGTACAGTGGGGCTTTAAAGCAAGTCTAGTTTTCCTAGCTGGCAATGCAAATGAAACAGTCATGTAAGAGGCGTACATGTAGGGTTGGAATTGACGTTACTTACCGTTGTCTCATCTTCCATACAGATAGGACATGTGATGACTCTCTTCTGTGGTGTGGTGTGTCGTCCTCTTCCTGGACCTGTCGCTGTACTGTTTGGTGTCTCTGCCCTGATAAAAAAAAAAAAAATCAAAGGTTCGTAATCATTCATTTATCTATTAATCAATGTATTCAGCACTCAAAATGAGACTTTTTTTTATTTTTTTTTAATTTAGGTTTTATTTCCACATTAACTGCATATGAAAAGAATTTACAAAGTAAGGCATATACAAGGTAACAAAACATGTACATAATATTCGATTGATACAACAGTAATTCAAACGATGTAATGGCAAGTCATTAAATACATGATGCTAACAATTATCTACAGTAATGAGGAGGAAACCTTGGAAGCATTATGCTTGTAATTAAGGTTCCCTTTACATAATACATTTTTTACATAATATATAAAACAAAAAACAAAACAAAAGAACAAAAACGAGTGTGTGGTGCAGCCAGCCAACAAGTGTTGATAATACCGATGGTCTCTATCATGATGACCTTAAACATTTTCATACTGGAGTAGAAGTTTATGTTTCAGGTGATATTTAAAAGTAATTAAACTTGGCAGCTTTGAGGGATTGTAACACATATGTTTGCATTCAGTTGGAAAATGGCAACCCCAAATCAAGATCATCATGGCATACACATTTTGTTCAAAAGGCTGACCATTAACCAATCAAAATTGTCATTTTAAATTTGTAATTGATCACAAAACAAGGCCTAACTCTTTCAAGGGCAATTCCGTCCTGGCTTAAGGGCTTTAAAAACCCAGCATGTTCTTGCCGTTCCACTTACTATTCCCGTTCAACGCTTCATGCTGTGCAGATCAAGATATTCAAGTATATACTACTACAGTTGCCTCCTGTGTTTCATCATGCCTCCAAAGAGAAGTGCCAGGAAGACTACCGTGGGAAAGCAGCCACTAGTACTAGCCAAAGATCCCCAAGTACCAGCTCCTCTGAAGGCCAACCTGATCAGACCTAAGTTGCTGAGCCTCCAGAGCCTCTCCCTGGACCCTGTACATCTCCACACTCTGCTTTGAGCAGTAGATGATGGAGAACAGCAGAAGTCCCTGAAGAAAACCAAGACTCACACCCATCTCACCCCTGAGCAAGAAGAAGCCATGGTGGAATGGCTCAAGGCCAATGAAGTCCTTTATAAGATCATCCTCCCAATATCTTCTTTCTGTTACGCCTACTAACACACAGACATACGGCAACAGAGCACATTCAGTCTCCGCTCCTGTACTCTGGAATTCTCTACCTTTAGAAATATAAAAATTAACTCACTTTAAGACTGCTGTCAAAACTTATCTATTTTGAAAGTAACAATTACTATTTGTTGAAGTGTAATATCATTTGATGTAATATAATTTGTAATTTGTATGTAATAATGTATTCATCTATAATTTGTATGTAATAATGGAGGCCTAATATGTAATTTGTATGAAATAATGTAAAGCGCATAGAGGATTGTCATCAATGATTTTTATGTGCTATGTAAATCACAAATATTATTATTGTTTACAACAAATATCTTGTGGCCTACAAAGACACAAAGAAAAGAGAACTTCCTGTGGCGGAAGCAAGCACACATGATGGGTGTTAACAGTGAGGAGCTGATCATCTGGTATACCAGCCTGAAGACACGCTACACGCCTACACCAAGCTAAGGAAGAAGAAGCACATTACAGGACAGCGAACATGAACGCACACGGTCTCTGCTTTTTAACCAAATGCCATCGAAAAGCACTGAATTTTGCACATTTCTTGCCAACACAATATCACCAGTTGACTTCTTCACATCTACATTGTATTTTGGACCATCAAATGGATGCCAAGCCATCTTGCCTTTATGATATTACATAACATCTTTTGCAACTATGACGAAAAAGACGGCGGCAAAGACCAAGCACGGCACAGCAGCCTCGTACAGTCATCCGGCAGGGCCTTCGGCATACACTTGCCCCATCTTTCACAAGCCTGACAAAGGGACCCTGCGAAATCGGCGCAATGGGAAAGCCTCACCACCATCAACCTCTGCGAAAAATCCACAACAAGCATAGACCAGACGGAGGCCCAGCCACCTGAAGGGTCTGATTTGACGACAGCGATAATACATGCATTACATAAGCTTCTCTCTGATACCAGCTTTGTGACAAACCAAGTCTCTGCCATCAAAACAACGCTCATAGCAGAAGTTGAGCAAACCATTGCAGAACATGTAGCTGAATCCCTACAGTTCGACGCCAACATCTACACCGACAAGATCACATCATTGGAGCAAGAGATGGAACTCTACACGCCGACATGGATGATATTGAGCAGTACTCGCGCAGGAACTGCTTGATTTTTTGCGGTGTCGATGAGACCGCCAACGAAATCATGGATGAGGTTCTAGTTCAAATATGTGAGGATAAGCTTGGGGTGAAGATCAACACCAAATCAGACATCGATCGCTCGCATCAACTTGCAAGCACACGTACTAGGCGAGAACCGTCCCGTCCGACAACCAGATCCAGTACTAGTGAGACTCATAAAAAACGTGAGACAACACAAAGCATCATCGTTAAATTTGCGAACTATCACAGTAGGAACAAGGTCTAGGGGTGTTGTGGTCGAGTGGATACGTCGCCGGACTGACGATCACAAGGTTCGCGGTTCGAGTCCCACCACGGTACTAATGTCCTTTGGCAAGACATTGATCTACATTTGCCACTCTCCACCCAGGTGTTAAATGGGTACCCGGTAGGATGCGAAAGCCAATGTGGTATGCTTAGCAATTTGAGCCTAGTTGCTCTTGTTGGAATGCTCCCCAGGGAGTGGAGAAAGTGCATACATTGTGTGCGGGCAAGCCAGAATCCGATGACCGGGGGTAATAATGTAAAGCGCTTAGAAACTCGGATATTCCCGACGTATTAAGCGCTATATAAGCAATAATATTATTATTATTATTATTATTATCGTGCCAGGATAGCATTGCCAATTTGCCAGCTAATACAAAATCTGCATGCTCTCAGAACGTTTTCAAGAATCTCTTCTATAACTGCTCTGTCATAAAATATGCTGATGACACAGCTTTATGCGGTGGGCCTGAGAACTACTATCAAGAAGTACAGAGTTTTGTAGAATGGTGTGATCAATCAAATCTAGTCCTCAATGTACAAAAGACAAAGGAAATCATCTTTGATTTCCGTCGCTCTTCACATTCTCATGAGCCTATTACTATTGACGGACATCCCATAGACCAAATCCCAGAATACAAATATCTAGGGACAATCATCGACAACAAACTGAATTGGAATTCAAATTCACAAGTCCTCGCAAGAAAAGCTAATCAACGGTTGTATTTCCTTAGGAAATTAAGGGAATTTAGAGTTGACAATACCATCCTGGTACTATTCTACCAAAGTTTGATACAAACTATCATTACTTTCAGTCTCACGTATATGTATGGGAACCTGTCAGATGAGAATGTGGAGAAGCTTGATAGAGCTAGGAAAGTTGCTCAGCAAATTACTCACACAGAGTTGCCCATAACTGGTGCTCTGTATGAAAAGTGGGGTTCTACTGAAGATTCATAAAATAATGCAAGCTTCTTCTCATCCACTACATGAGCTTTTCAAGTCAACCATTCTGGTATATGTCTAACATTGCCTAAAACAATACAGAGATGCCAACCTCTTGACACAAAAAAACAGACTGAGTATCCTATAAAAAAAAAATCAGATTTTGGAGAGAAAAATCAGATTTTCACGAAAAATTTGACACTACCAATGGCCGGATGGCCCCGGGCCAGTAAAATTTCAGAAGAATGTGATACTGGTACGTACGGTCAAGTAAAATGTTCGCTCTTTCATTCAAATTTTTAAAGAAAATTGTAAAGCAAAGTTTTTGTTGGGGTTGCTGGGGTTTACTTGTACATGTTTCTATCACTTTTCGTTCTTCTTATTTATCTCCTTCCTCTATCTCTACTGTAAACATGAACCTGACTTCATGCATGCCTGCACACATACATGCATACATGTAATTGGTATGTTATACTCTGATCACAACCTTATTGCATGTCTTGTCATGTAAGCAAGGTCACTTTCATGATAACTATTTTAGAACAGTTGTTGTCTTTTGCCATGCTTATTTTGATTTGATTTGATTTGATTTGATTTGATTTATTTATTTTTGTTGGATTTTCGTTTTCTTTTGCATTTTTACAAATATATAACAAACAATGTTAATAGATTAAATGTTAGTATTAAGTGCAATAATGTAACCTATAGCAGTAAATGTCTTCAATTCAACAAATTTGTATATATGAGAAGCGTTTATCTTCATCACCTTGAAGCAGCACTTGAACTGGAAGAAGAAGAGGTGCATTTATCTATTTAAAGGAAATAACTGTCTTTTGTGATAGTGTTTAAATGCCATTCACTCTGTCCACAATGATGCGAAAACAGTAATCTTTTAATTGATGAATAATGTAGTTTGAGTGCATGCATGAATGCCAGCTGCTATGTTCTTTCTCCTTCCCATCTTCCCTCACTTTATAATAATAATAAGAGACGTTGCTTATAAAGCGCTTACCTCCGAAGTGTCTAACATCACCTGAAGCCTTGTTTTTAGGTGTGCATCTCTCCCTTTTCTACCAATTTTTCTTATGAAATTAACGTTTTATAAACTGCCCACATGTATTAACCGCACCCCTCTTTTTCGCCCTAAAAAAAAAAAGAAAAAAAAAAGGTCCCTGTTAAAAAAAAACACGTGGGAAGGCCTTTCTTTTAACTGCGAGGTGCAGCTGAATGTGTAAGATCATTAATGTAAATTAAAAAAAACAGTAGAGGACCTAGGATAGAACCTTGTGGTACGCCGTGTAATAGAAGAAAAATTGGAGGAATTATTACTATAAACTACATACCGTATTTGCCGGCGATAAGGCCGCACCCCAACTTTGACATTTCAAAGAGGGGAAGAAAAAAAAAAAAAAAAAAAAAAAAAAAGGAAAAAAAAACCAATGGAAAAAACAAAATAATCGTAATTTTCTCGTAAAACACTATTTTTTTTTTACAAACTGATACCAAATTCATCAATATTCTTATAATTTACCGGAAGTTTAGCTCAAAAAGTGATCGCGGGCAGATTTGGTGTCCGATATACCCCTACCACAATGTACGGTGTAATGCGAAACTGCATGAAATGGAAAAA
Source organism: Strongylocentrotus droebachiensis (assembly GCA_035222895.1). NCBI lineage: Eukaryota > Metazoa > Echinodermata > Echinoidea > Camarodonta > Strongylocentrotidae > Strongylocentrotus > Strongylocentrotus droebachiensis. The sequence continues at coordinate 43,748 of JAVYIG010013315.1, forward strand.
CAAAATGGCGACTTTGGATGGATGCTTCGCGGCACCTTCGTTAAATGGTCCCTTCCTTTACTTTTGCAATGCATTGGCACAAATTTAGATCAAGATCTATCGGCAAATGTTGGTTTAGCAATTTATTTTCGTATTCATGTCAACAATGCAAGATAAAATTGTCCTGTACCATAGTGGTATAGTTATTGTACCGTAGGTAGTCCCATACGTGCAAATTCGTGCTGGTTTTGACTTGATTTTTTTTTTTTTTTTTACTCTTTCGTTGTAAAGGCCGCACCCCGACTTTTTGAAATTTCTCTTCCAAAAATACTGCGGCCTTTATGCCGGCAAATACGGTATTAATATCTATCAGAAAGATTACTTTCAAACCAAGATGACAGACAAATTTGAGTGTTGTTCTAGTTTCCGAGTGGTGAGTCAACACACCGATTACTGAGCTGGGAGACATTGCCAGGCATAGCGCCAGAGCTGCCAACCTCCAGAACAGAAAATCAGTAACCATAAGGCTCAAAATCAGTAATTTGGGGAATAAATCAGTAATTTCCTATGCGGCGCCATGAGTCTTAAAAGAATGGCAAGCGGACGCATGCGCGCATGATTTTCTGAAATTTGTTGTGATTTTACTCCCACAAAGTTGCTAAATATTGATTTTCAGTTCATCACAACACATAAGTTTTCAATGAAAAATTGGCTTCTATTAAGAGAATACTTGATAATTGTCCATCTTTCTCATGCAGCGAGTGCTGGATGGCCACCATACTGTACAGCACTTGCTACGATAGATCCCTATGCGCAAAAAAAAAAAAAAAAAAAAAAAAAAATCGTAATTTTTAGACAACATTCCGTACTGCCGTTATGGTCGTTAATTTCCGTACCAATTACGGGAAATCCGTACTAGTTGGCAGCTCTGTTATACCACAGGCAGTCACTGTTCTTGATAGCCTGTACTCTGCCTCATCTCTTCCCTCCCAGAGCTCGACGTTTTCTGTCACCTTCTCTCTCTCCCTCACATTTCCTTTTCTTTTCTACCCCATGCGACTCCTCTCTCTCTCTCTCTCTCTCTCATTATAAATAACATATATGCTTCCAAAGAGAAGGACTGTGAAGACATTCAGGGAAAAAATTAATATTTATTTTTCGGGGGCTACTTTTCAAGCTTGCCTGCATGAAAATATCACTGTAAAATTTGTTTTGCATTGAACTCTATGCAAATTGATGGGGGCTCTTTTCTGATTTTCAGGGGCTCTTTTGGGCATTTCGGGTGCAATTTCGCCCCGAGCCCCTGTGTATTTTTTTCCTGCTACCCACCTGGCTGTCCTGTAGCTCTGACCGATGTCAATCTCTGGAAGGACCATGATGTCATTCTCCTCATCGCTATCATCACTGAGGATGGGTATGATGTTACCACGTTGAGAGCTCCTCATCGGTCTCCCTCTCCTACTCCGCCTCCTTCTCCTCCTTGGTGCTACAGGGAACAAGAAGACATTCATTCATCGGTCATTTTGACATTTCAGTAGATTGATAGAATGTATCTATGTCAGAGAAGTACACAACTGATTTTTTAGAGGTTTTCTTCATGAAGCTCCACTGCATAAAGAGCTTCTTTAAAAAAAAAAAATCTACAAAGTGGCAATTTTGATATGTTTAAGAGATCTGCGAATATGAATATCTTGTTGTCATTTATACAATTTCCTTGCTCTGGAATAGTCTATTGTCGGGTAGGACAATAGCTGACAAACAAGATGCCTCCTGGTCAACTACCAACTTGATGTTGGTAGTGGAGTGTTGTAAGGCTGCGACGGGTAGTCAAATGCTCGAGTACCCGCACTGTTGACAAGTACTCGGGTACGATTTCTCGTACCCGAATATTCAGCCGCAAAAAAAAAAAAAAAAAAAAAAAATGTCCAGGCCCACGCTTACCCGTGCCAGGGAGAGCGACGGCCGCTGGCATGGTACCGTCTGTAAAAATGTTTCCCAACTCAAGCACTGTCAAACTCGCCTTTCAGAAACTGGGACCAAATGTCCAGATTTCTGTTTGGACTTGGAGGAAAATGGATTATTCTGCCATCTTTGGTTTTTAAAACAGCATTGTTTACTGTTATTATTCTTATTAAATCGGCGCCTACAACTGCAACTCAAAGTAAAATTGCATGCGTTTTTGGCGATGGAACTGGGAAACTGCTGGGAGGTATGGTAGTGGCAAAAAAATCAAAAAAATCAACAAAAAAACAAAAAAAATTAAAAAAAAAAAAAAAAAAAAATCAAAAAAATTATAAAAAAACATGGCGTCCGAATATTCGAGTATTCGCTTGTGAGCCTGGGAGTGTACTCGGGTACCTCATTACACTGTTGTGCACAGCCTTAGAGTGTTGTAGTCGAGTGGTTTCAGCACTTGACTTGAAATGCAAAGGTCATGAGTTTGATCCCCGCCATGGCACTAATGTCCTTTGGCAGGGCATTAATCAACATTTGCTACTCCATACCCAGGAGAGAAATGGGAACCTGGTAGGATGACAAGAGCTTTTGTGTGTGTTAGTAATTCCACATGCCCTAATGGTTACCATATGGTAGGAATACTCCCCAGGGAGTGGAGATGGTGTACACTTTGCATGAGTGAATCTAATGACTAGGGTAATAAAATCTGTTAAGGGCTTAGAGACGATATTTCGTATTAAGCTCTATATAATACCAGATTATTGTGGTTGTATTCAAATATTATTTTTTCCATCAAACAAATTTCATTATTTAGAACTAAGTAAAGGAATATGGAGGAACAGTTTTCTACCTCTCTCTTCTACTGGGGTATCTACGACTGAGGTAAGATCAACGATGTCATCCTGAGAAAAATTTCTTCGTGGTCTACTTCTTGTGGTTTCTGTTTCGTCCGTCAGGTCCACAATACAGACAGGTATTGACAAATCAATCGGTTCTGTATCAAAGAAAACAAACAAACATTTCAAAGTTATTATTTACTTGAAGCAGGGCGTGCCCCAGGATAAACCAGAAATTTTGTGTTGTTAATTTCACGAGTGGGCCCGTTGCAGAAAACTTACCAATAATGGCAACTTCCATGGAAACCTAGGTTTGATTGGCTGTTGGGTGATGTTGCCGTGGTAGTTAATATTGAAAGCATGGTTACCATCAGTGGTAAGTTTTATGCAGCAGGGGCCTGGGTAATAAAATTTGTAAAGGGCTTAGAGACGATATTTCATATCAAGCCAGATTATTATCATAATTATGGTTTATTCTAAACCAAAGCAAACAAACTCAGTAATGGTTTTAATGCCTGCTCAAAGGCATAGATTATTTCCATGTATGAACAACATTACAATTGTAAATAAATACTGTTTGTTACAGAGCTAGGAGGGCATTTACACTGTGTAGGTGGTAATGCCCTTCTGGCTCCCAGCAGAAGATAGTAAGAAGCCTGATCTGAAAAGGCCAGAAGAACCACAGGGCAACATGGAATATACATGTATTCAACTTAGCCTTAAAATCTTGCACATTTTTCATACCATCTTCAGCGATTGGCGGTGTGGTTGTCTGCGGGGTAATATCCACGATCTCGACTGAGCCGGAACTTGTTCTGCTTGTTAACCTTGATGCCCGTAGCCTTGAGCGAGGGGGGTGTTCATCTTCATCATGGCTTGTGCTCGCACCCATACGTGATGAGTGTCTTCTTTTTCTTGAGAGAGGTTGAGTCTGTCATAAGGAGGAGAAGGTTATTATTATTAATAATTTGACGCCACCTGTGCCTGGGAGGCGAAGGAACTGAATCACTGTAACCCTCAGGTCTCTCCTCCCGGTATAACCAATTAGGGATAGAGGGCAGATAAAGCTAGACTACAGCTACAGGAAACAGTTACTTTCGACTGAACAAGAACATTTTACCAATAGGCTTAGATTCTCAGGCCTCTTCCATTTAATGTTGTGATTGTGATTGTAAACACAACTTGATATTGAAATGCGTGTATCTTCTTTAAGTCGGACAAATTTTGTATATATTTCATCTTTCCAATAGTCGGGGGGGGGGGGGGGGGCATATACCCTTCTGTATACCCAGACGTTGTGTGTCTATAATAATAATAATAATAATGTTTTATTTACCCAGGGTAGCCACTTCAGTTATGAAACTGTTCTTCTAGCGGGCCCTGCATAATATGTTATTACTACCCTTCTCCAATCTAATATGATGAGCGCCTAGCTAGAAGTCAGAAGGTCCCATTGAAAGTCTTTGGTATGACTCGGCCAGGGTTCGAACCCACGACCTCCCGTTCATGAGGCGGGCGCTCTAACGACTGAGCCACCATGCCCGGTTGTGTAAACAGGTTGTGTATCTGGACAGTTGATTTCATTCATTCATTC
>JAVYIG010013316.1:0-48106 GCA_035222895.1 Strongylocentrotus droebachiensis
TACACTTTACGAGGGTAAAAAGGAACATGCATGTTTGTTGGTAAAATTTGACACAGGGGTGGTTGGGTAAATATTTACCCATCTAATGTTTAATATTTTACCCAAGTGATGTGCAATATATTTGACCCAACGTATAAGGTAACATTTTACCCAACGACAACCATGTTCCCTTTTTCACACAACGTTGGGTAATTCTTACCCAACTCATCCTGGTTACTCGTTTACTTTGTTGTTGTGTAATTTGTTATCCAAAAGTTGGGTAAAATTTTAACCCAACCTTTTTTAAAATTTACACAGATTTGGGTGAAATAGAAAATTTGTCCGAGGAGTTGGCTGGAAAGGTGCATGTTATATGTGTTACACAATTTGTTGTCCATAATTATGTGGAATTTCATGTCCATATTGAGAAGATTTACATGCATTCATGCAAATAAATGCTGCGGAAAGAAACAAGTGCATGATCGTAGTCTATTTCGAACAAAGTCGTCCATCTTCTGTTGATCTTGAACACGATTACGTAGTCGATGAACAGCTGATTCGGAACGACCGACCACGCTAGCGCTTCAATCATAGTTTGTAACATCAGTTGTGTCATAATACCAACGTTTAGGTGTCAAAACTTGTGTTTACCCAACGCGTGGTTAAAATACTAATCTGCATCGTTACTTTCTTACCCAGGAAATGCGCTCAGTCGAATTTTGATATGACACTATGGCAAGTGTAATTCAATTTCAGAGGGACTTCGTGTTTAGCACAATGTTGGGTAATACTTTACCCAACTTTTTAAACAGCGATTTTGCACAGCAAAATTTTGCACTCTTTTTTTAGAGTGTAAACGTGAGGTCTACAAGGTAACGGGGTAATTCATTGATAATATGGTGTAAGATAGTGATGGTAATTAATTGTTGATTGTCGTGATAAAAAGGCAATCCATCCTATTTTCAGTAGGTACTTTGTATCTTAAATGCATGTTGGCGCCGTAATGAGAGGAAAACAAAAATATGACAGAACCCTAAACGTGAGGTCTGCAAGGTAACGGGGTAATTAATTGATAATATGGTGTGAGATCGTGATGGTAATGTAGTTATGACCACTTTAACCAGCGCTTTTCAAAAGGTTATGAACACTATTTGCTCTGTTCTAGACATTTTCAATCATAAAAAAAGAACCCTACATATAATTATTGCGAATATGTTTCTATTCATCCCCTGTATGGAAAAATTTATCCCGCTATCAACAAAAAGGAAAATGACAGTTTTGTTTTAATCTAATGAACATAGCAAACTGGAGAGGAGCTTGCGAGAGACGTTGCAGTTTTGTCAATTTGTCTTTGATTAGTCGCAACTTCGAAAATAAATAAGTTTCTTAAGTTTAATCGGAATTTGCTGAAATTTTCTTTGACCGGTTCCTTTCGATTGTATGCTTCCATTAAAACCAACTTAATACTAGGATGGAATTCCTCCTTTTAATTCGATGGGTAAATACATGTAGATGGAGAGAGATGCATGTATTTATTTTATGTGAGTTTTACTGCTTAGAGCGCTGGGGCTTAGAGAAGGAACCCTGCCCCCCCCCCCCCCAAAATGTACAAACCGTTTCCCCCAAACCTCGTTAAACCTAAGGTTCGTAATTAGGAGTATGCATGAGTTCATAGAATCAAATGTTTATAAATTTGAAAATTTAATAGAACGGCTTGGAAAACTATATTATTCTCGGAATTATGAAACTTCAGAAATATGAACCCTATTCCATTTTCAGAATTATGAAACCTTACATAATTTTCGAAATCATGGACCTTTGAAGGAACAAACCATAGGAGTGGACAGCCCAAACGTTTGAAAGTTGTAAATCCTATTTCATTTTGGGATAATAAACCACCGAACCTGGAATTACTCCAGAATTATGAAACCTCATAGAATTCAACTTCGAAAATCGAGTGTCCTCATAAATAGCGCCTACGTTTAAAGATAAAGGTTAGTTCTGGTCATCCGGTTGCATTGTGAAAGAACAGGCGTGGAATGGATCAGAAAAAGCTGATCATGTAGCATGTAAGTTTTGATGTGTACTGCAAATTTCTGGAGTCATCAAAATCATAACAAATTTGGCCCAGTCTTGGTGAAGTAAAAAGCACTGTGCACAGAAATATGTATATGGGACTACACAAATAGTGTCGGGGCTACTAACCTTGATTTCATAATCTTTCTATGCTCATTACTCAGCCAGTATACATTTTCTACAAAAATTGTTTGGCAAATGACATGTTTTGGTAATCTTGAAAATTCAGTGTAATTTTCGTTTGATTTTGGGAGATTTTCTTCTTTTTTTTTAACCAGAACTCACCTTTATCTTTAAGTTAACAAAAAAAGGTGGGGTCTAAATGATTACCAGGAAACTTGCATGTTCTGTATCCGGGAGGAATTCCTAACTTTCCTTTCCGTCTGGAGCAACCGTTAGACGCCAGCGAAACAGGGATTAGCTTCGGAATCGTCTGTACCATACTGCCGTTGGTGTGTTGCTTCTGCAGACACTCGTTGAACATTGGTAAGGTGTAGTTAAGTCCAAACGCGTTCTTGTGGCAGGTTTGTGCCCTTTCTATTGCATCTATTGGCGCAGGTAAAGCTGTGTACCAGAATTAAGATGATGATGATAATGATGTTGACGATGATAAAGATATGATGATAGTGATGATGGTGATGGTGGTGATGATGATTATGATGAAACGAATACCACCACCAACAATAACATCATCTTAATAATAACAATGAGGTTATTGATAAAAATGAAATGATAATAATAACAGTAATGACAAAAACAATACGGAGAAGAAGAAGAAAGATACCCCCCCCCCCCCACAAAATGGTGGATTTTTGCATAGGGGTCTTGAGGGTGGGGTACTGACAATTGGAAACTAGGGGCATCAATCGTATTATATTTATGAAATGTGAATAAACAAGGCCGGCTGTTGTGGATGAAATGATATCACCTTCTTTTCACGTTCTTCCCCTCTCCTACTCCCTTTTCTTTTCCGGAATGCAGCACATGTGCCCCTTGGATAGTTAATCCACTGCACGCTACATTGCTCTTTTTCATCTAGAATCCTATTTATCTACGCCGCCAAATTTATACTTAAATAAACAGAAACAAACATCTGTAATGTATCTTTAAAACATACACACCACACATATAGAAATAAGATTTACAATGTATTTGAGGTGATTAGTCTGAGATGAATAGACAAAAAAGGTGGCACAAAGATTCTGAATACAAAGGAAAATAATGACCACCGTTTAAGAACAATAACGACGAATATTAAGCAATGAGCTAACTTGAGAAAATGGCAAGTAACTTTGCCAAAGTTGACCACCTGTTTCAATACCACAAACAATACCACTTTCTCAAGTTAGCTCATTGATGACTGACAGATGATGTCACAAGGGAATGAGATCTGGAGGTTTTTGGGGGTGGAGCTTAGCAAGTTTGAAAAACAAGTAATAACACCAACAACAAAAAAATTATGAATCAAACTCAGAAGTTTACATATCAAAATATGAGATGTATGCACACCAACAGGAATACACTTGTATTTCGATGTCATGGGCCCTTTAAGAACAATAATGACGAATACTAAGCATGAGCATATGAAATAATTCGGGAAATACATTAGCTAACAATCATTCAATTAGGGTTGCAATATGGTTTGAAATGATATGTTTGAGGAGTAGTGTACATACCGACAGCAAGGAAGATTACCGTGCCATATATGCACTTCCAATGAAGCTTTAGTTTACTGGTCTGTAATTAAAAACAGGTTTACATAATAAATTATCATGATTTTAAAGTTCTGATGAAACTCTTTCGTAATCCTTTTTAATATATTGTAAGGCCCTGGAAAATAGGCCTCCCTCAAAATTTTGTATACATATATCCTGTTAGTATTGTCATATATTTTACACACCAGTATCTTAAAACATTTGCACATTCTTCACTGCTTGCTGCAAAGATGCAGAAACCCAACACCTGTTTCCAAGAAGTGATGACTCATATTATGCCCTCTCCCCAAAACAAACCAAATCGAAGGCGTTGGTCATGGCAGTGGTTTCTGCCTGATAGCATCAGTTCTATACCTGATGCATCACAGTAAACTACTATTCTGACCAGCCTCTTCATTTCGTTTCAGGATTTATATTATTACCCCGGCCCGGGTAACATTTTGGCGACCTTGCCAGGACGGCAATTTACTGTTGCTGTCTGACGAGAACTTGGATGACACTGTATCAGTAGAGAGGTGTGCTGGCAGGTGAACCGACGTTGATAACTGGGTGACTCGTGGTGGAGGACGGCAATCGGTGTGTGTTAAAGGGTTAAACGGGACCAGGCAGGAGCAGAAAAGAAAAGCTTATAGCTGTGGTCAACAGTCAACCAGGGAACACAACCAATTGTAGTCATGGGAACTATCGAGGACCTCCAGTTTGAGATCGAGAGAATCCTGTTCGGTTTGGCATGGGACCAGCTACTTGATGCTTGTGAGTGCTTTGACTTACCAAAGGAGCAAAGTGAGGGTAAGCAACGAAGGTCACTTACCAGGATTTTGCAGGATAAACTTACAGAAAAGGTAGCAGAAGAGGGTGCCCAAACTAAACTAGAAGCACTTAAACAGAGTTTAGAAGTGCTTGGTGGGACCATGGACGCTATCCGGGTAGACGACACAGATAAACAAGCTACCACATCAGATGAGAAACAGCAAGACATCAAGGACCACAACACAGTTAAACCCCCCGAACTGAAACCTATATCGGTATGTACCCCTATAATTCCAGCGGCATATAGAAAAGAACTAAGGATCAGCGGACAGGTTGGGGATGTACATCAAAAGGACCGCTTGAGTTATTCTAGCCTAAACCATCAAATAGAGGCAGCTCTCGGGAGAGGGTATGGTGAGGCGGAGGTGGTAGAAGCAGTCTTGAGGGCAATCAACCCGGGACTTCGTCTACGTTCCTACCTGGAGAACCACTCCAATTTGACCTTGACGTCCCTGAAAACTGTCCTGAAATCACACTATCAAGAGAAGGAGGCAACAGACCTTTACCAAGAGCTTTCGCAGCTGGTCCAAGGCAAAGGTGAAACCCCCCAAGGATTTGTCATGCGGGCCCTGGATCTAAGACAGAGAATCGTTGTTGCTTCCGGACAAGCTTCTCATGGTCTCAAATATGATCCAGCCCTGGTGCAGGACATGTTCCTGCACGCAGTAATAACTGGACTTACCAACGACAACGTGCGACATGACCTTAAGCCGTTCCTACAGTCGGAGATTCCAGACGAAATCCTCCTGGAGAGGTTGAATGTAGCCGCATCGTTAGAGGAGAAGCGCCTCCTGAAGTCTCATGCTAAACCGACTATACGAGTAGCTGCAGTCTCAGAAACACCTGACAGACAGACCCCAACGACCCCGCCGAGGGAAAAACCAAGGAAGGAGGGTGACGCCGCGGGACTGGCTGCCCAGATTGCGGAGCTGAAGACACGCGTAGCAGAGCTACAGGGGAGAGCCACGCAACCGCCCACCAGGCCGCCCATGATGCAACGGAGGCCCAGAGGGTGCGACCGATGCCGCAAGCAAGGAGAGGGTGACCGCTGTCGGCATTGCTACCGTTGTGGGGCGGACAACCACTTCGCTCGAGGATGTAACCTTCGAAGAGACCAGCCGGGAAACGACTCCGGAGCTCACCAAGGGGATCGGGTGTAGCTCTTCATTACCGCAAGGGGTCCCCCAGTACAGGTAAGTGTCCAAATCGTAGTGTAAATGGGATATCGGGCAACAGTGGTGCATGTCTCCCTCCTCGACAATTACACAATTTGGTAAAGTTGGTTGGGGAAAGATGCACTATTAAGTGCTTGTTAAATGGGCACAAAATTGAGGCGTTGTGGGATACTGGGGCGCAGGTGTCGGTGTTGTCAGAGGAATTCAGGAAACATATTCTTCCAGATGTACCCTTGAGGGATGTCAAGGAGCTTGTGCCCAAAAACTTAACATTGAAGACAGCAAATAAGTCGGAAATTCCCTACATCGGCTGGATTGATGTCCAGTTTGATCTGGAGACCCACGGAGGACCATCCTATAGGTGTCAAGTGCCATTTTTGGTCACCGAGGAGGACACTTATGAACCAATTATCGGTACTAACGTTATCGGGGAAATTGTCAGGAACTCCAAAAGTCTCCAAGGAATATGCCAAGCCCTCGCGACTTCCCTTCAAGAACACAAACAAGACATCCCGAAGCTGGTGAACCTCCTTAAGGCAGACATCCCCAGCGATGTTTGCCATGTAAGAGTTGGTCGACAACAAGAGCGAATACCAGCCAATAAGAGTTCGATGTTAGATGTCCGCGTACGACCAGGACCAGTAAGAGAGGAAACCACTGTCCTCTTCGAACCAGACAGGCATATGGGATGGCCAGAGGGCATCGAACTGGAAGCTTGCTTGGTTCAGCTAAGTCCTGGGAGCACATGCTGCATCCAGCTACCCATTCACAACCATTCAGGGAAGGACACCACCCTACCTCGCTACACCTCCCTTGGGAGGTTAGAGCAGATAAGGACAATTCTCCCTGAAAACATAAACGAAGAAGATGACACAACAGAAGTGCCAAAGGTGACAGTATCTGCAGTCTCAACTGAAGAACAAAAGAAGAACAACAATACCTTCGACTTCAGCCAGCTGACTTCAGAGCAAAGGGGTGCAGCAGAGGACCTCATGAAACAGGAAGCAGGAGCTTTTTCTACTGGAGAACATGACATGGGCTGCATTCGTGACCTCCAAATGAAGATAAGATTGACCGACGACATACCTGTACAGCGAACTTACCAATCCATTCCCCGCCCGTTATACCAGGAGGTGCGAACCTACTTGCAGGATCTGATTGAAAGAGGGTGGATTGTGAAATCAGAGTCTCCTTACGCATCCCCTGTAGTCTGTGTCCGGAAGAAAGATGGTGGTCTTCGCCTCTGTGTCGACTATAGGGGACTCAACAGCAAAACGATACCAGACCGGCAACCCATACCACGCATGCAAGACGTCTTAGATGGTCTAGCAGGAAACTTGTGGTTCAGCACTCTCGACCAAGGGAAAGCATACCACCAAGGGTTTATGACCGAAGAGAGCAGACCACTGACAGCCTTCGTCACACCTTGGGGACTGCATGAGTGGGTCAGAATTCCCTTTGGTCTCAGAAATGCCCCTGCTGCCTATCAGAGGTGCATGGAGAATATCTTAGACGGGCTGAACCATGTGATATGCGAGGTGTACCTTGACGACATTATCGTCTATAGCAAGACTTTTGAAGAACATGTTGCCAATCTGAGAACGGTGTTTCAACGGCTGCAACAACATGGTGTGAAACTGAAGCCAGCCAAGTGTCACACTTTCCAAAAGAAGGTGAAATATCTGGGACGTATAGTCACAGCTGATGGATACAGACCGGACCAAGATGAAACGGCTGCACTTCAGTCACTGAAAGAAAAGACACCAAAGACAATTGGAGAAGTACGGAAGCTGCTTGGGCTGACAGGCTATTACAGACGGTACCTCAAGAATTACGCAAAGAGAGCCAGGCCGCTTTACCAGCTTCTACAAGCACAGGACACAGGAGGAGAAGTCAAGAAGAAGACCAGGATAGCCAAGCCGAAGAAGTCTGGAGGTCAAGCTCCATCGAATGCCCCAGTTACTTGGTTACCTACCCACCAGGCAATCATAAATGAATTCATTGATGAGCTAAGTAACCCACCAGTAATGGCATATCCTAACTTCAATCTTCCATTCGTGCTGCACACTGATGCCTCCCAAGATGGGCTCGGAGCGGTGTTGTATCAAGAAAAGGATGGGAAGTTACGAGTCATCGCCTATGGTTCTCGAACCCTGACACCAGCCGAGAGGAATTACCATCTACATTCGGGAAAGTTGGAATTCTTGGCCCTTAAATGGAGCATCACCGACCAATTCCGAAGTTACCTCCAATACGCGAAGTCATTTGTGGTATTCACGGATAACAACCCCCTCACATACGTGTTGAGTACCGCAAAATTGAATGCTACTGGTCATAGGTGGATTGGGGAACTAGCAGATTTCAATTTCTCCATCCGCTATAGACCGGGCTCGGAGCGGTGTTGTATCAAGAAAAGGATGGGAAGTTACGAGTCATCGCCTATGGTTCTCGAACCCTGACACCAGCCGAGAGGAATTACCATCTACATTCGGGAAAGTTGGAATTCTTGGCCCTTAAATGGAGCATCACCGACCAATTCCGAAGTTACCTCCAATACGCGAAGTCATTTGTGGTATTCACGGATAACAACCCCCTCACATACGTGTTGAGTACCGCAAAATTGAATGCTACTGGTCATAGGTGGATTGGGGAACTAGCAGATTTCAATTTCTCCATCCGCTATAGACCGGGAAGAGCAAATGGGGATGCTGATGCTCTATCACGTATGCCATTGGAGAACAGCAATCTAGCTGCAGAGTACAGTGAGGAGATCTCCCCCGATGTCATGACTGCCACCCTTCAGGGAATCCGCTACCAGTCGAATGATGATTTTGCTGTTGTACATTCCTTGGTGGTGGATCCAGCTGTGGAAGACGACATGACCGACACCACATTGGGATGTACCCAGTTATTCTCCTTACAGGATGTCAAAATAGCCCAACAGGAGGACACAGATATTGCCCCTATTTTGCAATACCAAGCCAAGGGCAGATGGCCAAAGAAGCATGAGCGGCAGCATGAGACCCAAGGTACCAAGTCCATCATGCACGAGTGGAAAAGGCTAGAGGTTGGAGATGATGGAATCCTCCGTCGTGTGACCAAAACTAAAACACAGCTAGTCCTTCCAAGGAAGTGGTGGATCTTTGTTTGCGAGGAGCTCCACAACAAGATGGGACATCTGGGATCAGAGCGGACGGTAGAGTTGGCAAGGGATAGGTTTTACTGGCCCCACATGGAGAGCATAATCAACACATACGTCACCACTCAATGTCAGTGTATCAAACAGAAGAAACCATCGAAACCCAACAGGGCCCCCCTCATCCCTATCGCAACAGCAGAGCCTTTCGAACTGGTGAGCATCGACTTTCTTCATCTAGAACGTAGTCGTGGAGGATATGAGTACATTCTGGTCGTAATGGACCATTTCACCCGATTTGCACAAGCATATCCCACGACCAACAAATCCGGTCGAACTGCAGCAGACAAGGTCTTCAACGACTTTGTTTTGAAATTTGGTTACCCGAGACGCCTTCATCATGATCAGGGACGCGAGTTTGAGAATCAGCTGTTCACGAGATTACAACAGCTATCTGGTGTCACCCATTCGCGCACATCCCCCTATCATCCACAAGGAAACGGTCAGGTTGAGCGTTTCAACAGGACTCTCCTGTCGATGCTGCGAACTCTAACCGAGGAACAGAAGCACGATTGGAAGCAACATCTCAACAAGGTAGTCCATGCCTATAACAACACCAAGCATGACACCACAGGATACTCTCCACACTATCTCCTGTTTGGGCACTCGGCAAGGCTTCCAATCGACCTAGCTTTTGGTATCTCCCTCAACCAGAAGCAACAGCCGAGGAATATGCCGGAGTACGTGGCCAAATGGAAGGAGAGATTGAAGGAAGCGTATGACTTAGCAGGACGAGCAGCCCGCCAATCTGCAGAAAAGGGAAAACGACGGTACGACCAGAAGGCAGCGAGCACGGTTTTGATGCCCGGAGACAGGGTTCTGGTCAAAGACTGTTCCCCTAGGGCTGGTCCAGGAAAACTACGGTCATACTATGAAGACCGGATCTACGTTGTAAAAGCGAGAAAGGGAGAACTTCCTGTATACGTGGTTCATCCAGAAAATGGTACGGGCAGAGAGCGGACGCTACATCGCAATCTGCTATTTCCATGTGATTCGCTGGTCCCAGATAAGTCTATACCCACTATAGCACAAAAGACTAGCAGAAAGGCACGAATGCAACCACAGACGGATCAGCAACGGCCACCCCCTCATCTGCAGAATCAGCCAGTGGATAGCTCAGATGAGGAGGAGGAAATGTATTTGACGGAATTCCATCGCCGCCAGGCGGCACGGCAAGATCTTCAGGAAAGAGAGGAAGATACTCAAGTGCACCTAGACGATACTGTAGACCCAGGAATCACGCGAAGACAAGACATGGGAAGCACAGCTCCAACTAGTCCAGCATTTCAGGTCCAAACCCAACCGGCAGAGGAGGAGACAAGGCTGATGGACTCGTCAGTACCACTAACTGACCTGACCAACCAGTCTGACTCTTCTGAAGATATCGAACCTAGAAATGTGCGCCCTCAGCGGGAAAGACGACCCCCAAACCAATTCACATATTATGGCCCTGGCACACCGGATCCACAGTGCATGCAGTACGATGTCAGTGGAATTTCCACGCATCGGGATAACTCTGGGTTGCCGCTCGCAGGTGCCCCAGTGTTCCAACCGCCTCCATTCAAAACAAATATCCCTACAATGTTCATGCACATGCCCATGCCCATGCCCATGTTTACGAATGGACACTTTCCTAGGCCACAGTGGCAACAGTAGTTAGCGTCCTGGATATAGATTATTTAATTAAGATTGAATTAACGGGTTTTGGGAAAGTCAGAGTGAAATTAGATTGTAGTGTTTACAAGGATAATAATGCCAGGAACAGGAGTGAATATTCACCCTTCAAAGTGGTTACCGTATGTTATTGTATGATTATGTTATGTTATGTTATTGTAAGGAAAGGGAAGGGTTAATGAGATAATGGATACCAGTGTTGGAAATGTGGTCATTCCCTGTATATATAGCCAAGGGCTAATAAAGGAATGCATTATTAGTTATTACCCTACAGTGTATTTTGGTTATGGTGAATTGTTTTAAATATTGTGCATGGATCCTACGGATTGGAAATTATACTCTGGTAGGAAAGCGCGCCTGCTGGTAGTATAGTTTCTCAAATGCGCCATTGAGACGTATATATAGGCTCATGCCTAGCACAAATTTTTTTTTTTGTTGATGCAATTCACATAGGATATTTTTTTCATATCATCGGCTATGGGTAGCCTGAGCAACGCTCTTTGCTATTCTCGGCTAGAGATGGATAGGTTATTATCAGTTCGACTGTGACTTTATTTTTTCTTTTCATGCGATTCATCGATCCATTGTATATACATTATGTGTTTAAGGTTGTCTTGGAGTATATTAGAGGAGCGACTATCGGTAGATCGGAGATTGTTGCTGGTTACGTCTCATTTTATTGTTGTATTGTTCGGTAGGATCGCGATGATCAGCTTAGTTCAGTAAATGTTACATATAGAATTGATACCTTGTGGAAATGTCGAAGATGACATTTGTTTTTGGAGGGATGGGTGTAAGGCCCTGGAAAATAGGCCTCCCTCAAAATTTTGTATACATATATCCTGTTAGTATTGTCATATATTTTACACACCAGTATCTTAAAACATTTGCACATTCTTCACTGCTTGCTGCAAAGATGCAGAAACCCAACACCTGTTTCCAAGAAGTGATGACTCATATTATGCCCTCTCCCCAAAACAAACCAAATCGAAGGCGTTGGTCATGGCAGTGGTTTCTGCCTGATAGCATCAGTTCTATACCTGATGCATCACAGTAAACTACTATTCTGACCAGCCTCTTCATTTCGTTTCAGGATTTATATTATTACCCCGGCCCGGGTAACAATATATATGTCACTTATCTTATCATATATCATCTCGACTAGCATGCAGATGTAGGCGGTCACGTGCCTCCCTTTTAACCTAATTAGATAATAAATTTACTGTTTTTTATTTTGCTTTTGTCAGACGATAATAGGCTGCGACCCACAGCAAGGCGGGTCTAGTATACAGGCACACACTCTAATTTGACTCTATACCACAGTCCATGAAGCCTTGAGCAGACTCTAGTACTTCGAGTCTCTGGCTGGGTCAAATAAGGAGCAGTCTATGCAAAATGCCGTCAGAATAGTCTCAGAATGCAGACACTGTTAGACAGAGTGTCAATAAAGCATTAGCTTTTCATAAAGTGTACGCCTAACAATCGTGAAATCTAGGCTTCAAGCTTTTTCTGCAAGGTGGGCACTACTTCCGCGACTTTTACACTGTAACCCTTTTTCGTATAGAATGAAAACAACTTTTAGAATCATCATTGTGATTATTATTCACACGAAATAGATCATATGGTCATGTATCCAAACATTTTCTTTTTTACCGGTCAGTTCTTACCATTTTTATGAATCCTCAGTCATGGATCCTTCTAGTTAAGATGATGATGCGCAATGGAGTTGTTCTACCCAAGTGTGACTATTCTTACATTTGAATTCAGTCCAGGAATCAGCTAGGTTGCGAACACAAAGCAACGTACGCATTGAGTTTTGCGTCGCGTAGCTGCAGTAGGCACGGATCACCTGCACCCCTCACGATGGCCTAATTGCTTGTTCTCCTTTATTTCAGTATAAACCGTGGTTTCCACTCCCTTCCCCCCACCACAGTGCCCCCTAAATTCATGGGCCCATGCTACGCCATTGCAGTGTTGCATAGCAATTACACGCGTGGGGCGGGTGGGGCGGGAGGAAGAATTGAAAGAAAAAAATGTATGCAACCTTTTTCTGAGTTTAGTATAGGCTTCATGGAGACGAAAGTAATAGGATCCTATGCTCAGCTAGATAAGGTATTGCAAACTATGAAACATTTAAGGAGGTTTTACATGATGTTGTTAACCATTCGAGACGTAGTATCAGCACTTCAAATAAAAATGAATGATTATTGCTTTGACATTATAACATTAAATGTTTACAAGTCGAAGGCTCCGCTCATAAAAATGCAAAATAAAGTTAAACATAAATTAAATGCAAGAGTCAAATTGTTTCATTCCCCTATTTTACGAATAAATGTATTTTAATATTCAGAATGCGAATTGCATACATTCCGTGTTGTTAGGTAAGGTAACCCATACCATTTCTCCCACCTAGCAACATCACCTAGTAGTTTATGTTCTTCGATTTATCTTTCTCGCTCCCCAGATTGTTTGAAGAGTTGAAGCAGCATTTTGATCTTGAATTGGGTCATTGTTTAGTGCTTCATTACAAATTATTTCATTCACCTGTTTTACTAATAAATGTATTTCAATATTCAGAATGCGAATTGCACACATTACGTGTTGTTAGTTAAAGGTAATACAAAGTTTTGGGAAATTTATAAATTGGGTGGATAGTGATTCTTTACCATTTTGATATATTTGGATGCCCCTGTGGATGTATTATAAGCACTAGAAAAATTAGCCCCTAAAACACTTCTGCTATCGAGAAAAATTGAATATAAAAATTTACCGTTGCTCCCGGTAAATTTTGATAAATTGCCATTAGCGCCTATACGGCCGTACAATGTTAGCTGCGACCATGAAAATCTCAGAATATGTAGTTGTGATATATAATTTCCAAACGGGAAGTGCTAATCGGTCGATTTTAGTCAAGAAACATTGTTTTATAGCTTAATTAATATCTTGACCTTGAGAGGGAGCTATACAACATAAAGAGTTTATTATTTACAATTTCAAAACTTTAGACTCGTTTTCAACCGCGACAACGATCACTTAATATTGTAGAATCGCATTTGCTTCCATTATGTTCATTTGAACCAAATTCATGACCACATACCAAAACTTTGTATTACCTTTAAGGTAACCCATACTTTTTATCCCACCCAGTATCTTCACTGATATGATTACTAAAGCTAAGCAGACATCTAACGCTTTCTACCTTAGGGCCTTGTTAGATGAGGTGAGTTTATAATTAATGTTTCCAATTTATTATTTATTTTAAAAAAACAGTTAACCGATTAAAGCATTTACAGCACTGATTCCTTACCGGTCAAGTTGATTGTTAAGTATAAGCCTACAAGACATCTTCGTTCATCTCAATCCTCCTTATTAGTTGTCCCTAAGACGCGCAGTTCCTGGGGGATAGAGCATTTTCTTATTCTGGTCCGTCCCTTTGGAATAAGCTGCCACTTAGTATTCGTAATTTAACTGCCCTTCATGACTACAAAGTTGCTCTAAAAACCAATCTCTTTCTAAACAGTGCTATTTAATCATGTCAATGTAGCGTAATAATTTGTGTTGTTTTAGTTTACTTTATTTTAGTTAAGAAAGTTATATCTTTGTGATAGTAATACATGTACGGTATGTACAGCGCCATGAGCGTCAGAGCTTGGCGGATACCGGTGCTGTATAAATATCCATATTATTATTATTATTATAACTGGATTCCATTACGTTTCTAGACTTTACTCCGCTGATAATCATTTCAGCCACTCACATTGTTAGAGCATGCACAATGCACATGCTAATCGAATCACATTCACCAATGCAAGTTCTAAATGATTGATCCTGATGATCAGGGACCCGTTTCACAAAGCCTTCTTTCAATGACAAATAACAAAAATCTGTGACAAATCTGCTGATAACCAATCAGAAGCAAGGCTTTCAGTAGCTTATAACAAAACTTGTCATTTGTCACTGATGAAAAGTTTTGTGAAACGCCCCCTGATGGAAGACAAGTTGTTTTAAATTATTTTACCAGTTCAAGACAAAATTATTTGTATGATCAGCTATCGCGCGACTATATGATGTGAGAAGTGGTTATATGATCTATTCATGTAATTGTATTACCCTTGTATCAACATTTCCTGCTATCACTTTTTATTTATAGCCACCCCCCCCCCCACTCTTGCCATTATGTCAGGAGGTACTGTAGTTACGTCCTTAAAAAGCTGAATCTAAAAAACCTTAGACAATCGTCTTCAAGATTACATAAGAGAATTAACACGTTAACACTTAATTATATTACTGTTTTTAGATTGAACCTTACCAGATCGGAGAGTTATATCAGAAGCAAGGCAGAGCGACAGAGGCCTTGCAATACCATATTCTCGTTGTAAGAGTACTATAAAATGAGTGAAACTATTGAAATGTACGGCATTTCCTATACTTGTCTAGATAATCCACATTTTTTCCATTTATCTTTCTCAGCTATGTAACGGCAAAACGGTTTTTTCTATTTATTTTACCATCGAGTAATCTCTCTACTTCTCCCTTCATCTCCCTATACTTCATCTAAAATAATGAAGTTGGAAGTTGGAGAAAGTCTCCCAAAAGATGTATATCAAAACAATTTTGGGAAATTTTCATTCCTATGAATAGTAGAGTCTATCGTCCTTTAATTGACACAAACACATCCATCCATCCACCCACCCACCCACACACATAATCACCAACCCACCCACACACAAACACACACACACACACACACACACACACACACACACAAACGCATAAACAAACAAAACATCCTATCTTGTCTTCCCCTCTCTCAGAATGTCTGATCAAAAAGAAAAAGTTATATTTGTTTAACTTCATTTCTAGGATCAATCTCGCAGTATTCACTCAACTCCTTGTTCTCTCACTCCCTCTCTCTCTCTCTCTCTCCCATTGATTTTTTTTTTGCAACTTGTTTTAATGCTGTGATTATCCAGAATCGATCTCGCAGCCTACTTCTTCAATGCTAATCTGTATAAGTATTCCCTTTACCAGTACATGAGGGCCTTTGAGATCTTAAGGGTTTATGTCGGTCCCCTTCATCCGAAATCACAGGAGGCTCGGCAAGGCCAAAAAGAGCTGAGACCATTCACTTAATTTGTGCAATGAATAATTTTCCATGTTGACGTCAGAGACGTTGTTGCATTTCGATTGGCCGTGGAACGTTTTATAAAGTTCTGCAATGGATGTTACATTTCTTCGTTAAATGCTCGTTTTGTTTTACTTCTACGTTTTTCGAATGAGTTTAAATTCATATTGGACAAAGTGAAACACGACAATACTATAAAGGGAGGTGTTAGAATTACTTATCTGATTGGTACACGTCTATAATGTGCTTTGGCAAGACATTGATCTACATTTGCCACACTCGACCCAAGTGATATAAATGGGTACCTGGCAGGAATTAATTCTTTAAAATGCTAGAGCGCCGTATGGCAGCCGTGATAAAGCCAGTGTAATAATTGGGAGCGCCAGGAGTGTCACGTATGACAGACATGAGCGCTATACAAGAACCCACTATTATTATTATTATTATTATAAAGCACACACACACACGCACACTTAGACTTGAACAAAATGTGCTAGGATTGTGTATGTGTCTATATTGGTTTTTCTTCCCCTAGCCTTTTTTTTCTCTTGGTATTTTTGAAATACCTCTTCTTTTAAAATTGATCTTCCTATTATCGCCCAATACACAACAAACGTTCACACTTCATTTAGTTGCATTTTCATAAATGATTGAAATAAGAATGGCATGATGAGAATTACATAAGAGTAGCAACAAAGACGAAAATATAAACGAGAGATTGTTTATATGAGATCAAAACAATTTAATATTAATAAAATGTGCTTCTTACACTATGATATAAGTATTGAAAACGAATGAGTCCGCATTAAAATTGATACTTGAAAAAAAAATCGATGATTATTTCATCATCAATGTGTGTCTGTTTAAAATTGATGACGAGTAGATTGACTGATACTTTATATTCAAGAATGCGAGAACTGTTTTTGAAAGATATCTATCTTTATATCTTCCTACATTATACCCTCTTCTCTGAAATACGTTTTCTACAATATATCAATGATGGTAATATTAATTCTAATAACAATATGAGTAATGATAATGTTTATGAAACACGTCAGTTCAATATTAATATATACAAGGCGCAAGTGAAGAAAAAAAATTGTATTTGTCTCTTTTTCTGCCTCTTTCCTAAATACATGAATAAAATTCACTGCATCAATCTTGCAGCCTACTTCGTCAATACGAAGCTGTACAAGCATTTCATCTACCAGAACAAGAGAGCTTTCGAGGTCTTCAAGGTTTATCTCGGTCCCCTTCATCCGAAATCACAGGAGGCTCGGCAAGGTCAAAAAGAGCTGAGACCATTCACTTTGGTGCATTTCAATTGGCCATGGGACGTTTTATAAAGTTCTACCGGAGACGTTACATTTAATCATTGAATGAAAGTTTTGTTTTACTTATGATGTTTTTCGAATGAATTTTAATTAATATTGGACAAAGTGAAACAAGACAATACTATGACAAGGAGGTATCATAATTACTTATCTGATTGGTACACGTCTATTAATAATTAAAAACCTAATTAAACACACGCACACACACACACTTACACTTGCGCAACATGTGCTAGAATTGTGTATTTGTCTATATTGGTTTCCTTCCCCTAGCCTTTTTTCTCTTGGTATTTTTGAAATACCTCTTCTTTTAAAATTCAGCTTCCCATTATCGCCCAATACACAACAAACCTTCACACTTCATTTAGTTGCCTCTTTATAATTGATTGAAATAAGAATGATATGATGAGAACTACAGAGGAGTAGCAACAAAGACGAAAATATAAACGAGAGATGTTTTATATGAGATCAAAACAGTTTAATATGAATAAGATGTGCTTCTTACACTATGATATAAGTATTGAAAACGAATGGATCCGCATGAAAATCGATACTTGATAATAATCAATGATTATTTCATCATCGATGTGTGTCTGTTTACAATTGATGACTAGTGGATTGAGTATTACTTCATGTGCAAGAATGCAAGAACTCTTTTCGTAAGATATCTATTTCTATATTTCCCTACATTATAATCTCTTCTGCGAAATACGTTTTCTACAATACATTAATGATGGTAATAATAATTCTAATAACAGTATGAGCTAATGAGTAAATTATGAAGTATTGCACACTATCTTTCCATCCAAACATGATCTATGCAGATGGCGTATAATGAACAATGACCAGTTTGATACATGTAAAGAAACAGAAACAACTTTTCATGTTTTGTTGAAACGTAAAAAGGTTCGAATTTTTTTGGAGAATTGTTGAAAACTTATTTTATAATTACTTCCATGAGCAAATAAATATCAATGAAAAAGCAATAGTATAATAGTAAAAGTCTGTTAATAATAATAATAAATAATAATAATAAATTTATATATAGCGCAGCTTTTATACAGTTAGTTTCAAATCAAAGCTACGATATTACATAGCAAATAAGAAAGTTTTTTATTGACGAAAAACAAAGAAATTATTCAAGAAATGTTAAGGATACAATCATTCATTCAATTACTTTTGTCTTTTATATTATGTGCAAAAGGTAAATTGATGTAAATAATATGATGATTAGTATTTCAAATGCATATTTTAAACAGACGTAAGAAAGAGTAGAGTGTTTATTCCCCGAATAACCCTAGAAGATGTAGGATTATTTTCTATATTTAAGTGAATAGGCCTATATGTGAATACTTATTACAGCAACACGGCATAACTCCCTTAATGTTAAACCGATACTAAAATGAGTACACTGTTTTGAGGGTATTGTAATTTGTGTCCTTATTAAAGTGAAAAAAGCTGAGAAGCTGTGTGTGATAAAATACAAAATGTAAAGTGCGGTGCTCTTAAAGTAAATATTCATTGATTTTAAAAACTAATTTTATTTTCATTATTGCAAAGTTGAAACTTTGATTCGACAAGGTTTAATAACAAAAGTCAATGCTTGGAAACATTCGGAGTAATGATTATTACAAATTACAAAAACGCTTAAATACAGCCCGGCGTAGCACCCGAAGAGCTCTCCGAACGCTGCTGAGATGTGTGAGATCACAGGATGGACATGATTCGCACAAGCAGACGATGTCCCATGACATCTCACACATTTTCAGTGCCTGTTTTTTCATTTTTTCTTGGTTTTCTTTCTCTTACTTCACTACCGTCAGGCTAAATGTATAATCTATTGCCACACTCTAAACCCCGCGCATGTTTTTATTTTGATGACAAATGCAGCGATACAAAAATAAAGGAATCTGTCGATTGTAAACAAAATAAGACGCCTTTGTATATTCAGCTGCACACACCGCGGTATGTTTGGCGTTTCAAGACGGAACAAAGCCCGTCCTTAATATTATTCCGTTTTTTTTTCTTCAATTTTTAAAGTCTAGTTTCTTTGATTGTTAATTAACCCCTATCCTGTATATTTACAACCAAAAGATTTTAGTTATCAGAATCGGTTTCATATCCCCTTCTGAATGGTTTGAAATACCATCACATTTATATACACTAAACTCATTATAATTTGAGAAATAATAGCTTTGCAATTATGTTCATTCTTTATTGGATGTCGTCTGCTTGGGCAGTTATGGTCCGGTATGTGATGTCATTAAAACATCCTTATTTTTTATCCCAGATGCTATGGAGGTCGTTGTATTTGTATTTTTATAAATCACCCAATATGTAGTTGACCTAAATTTTGTACGATGGCCATCTGTTAGCATACCAGTTTCTAGTGATACATTAGTTGACATATTTGAGATTTTCTTTGAATTTCCACTTTAAGTGTGCTTACGAAACCCCGCGTAAACCGACACCTTCTTTTCACTTTGTTATTTACGTCGGGCGAAGCTTCATCTCCGTCTTCTTGAGGGAGTATGCATAACCGCGCCATCCAACCCAGATTACACCATTGTGCCTCCCCGTTGGACCTTTCAGGTATCGGCCGTTGAGGTTAGCATGAACGCAATAATTGTACCACCAGCCTCCATTGTTATAATCGGCGCAGTTTCCCCATGCACCATCATGATCGCGGTCCAGTGTAGTGAACGAATAGCCTGCATGATACGACATACTGTCACCTGCATAGAAATGAGAAATGGATTTATAGTTATACTTTACACGTGATATAAATTAGTTCAATTTACGATCTCTCCGTACTCGACTTGAGGCTGTGTGTTTGTATTGTACGAAGCCGTCCGTCGGGGACTGCTGTGTCTTCTGTATATTGATGTAAAGGCCCGGTCGCGTCTTATTTTTTCGTACCACGGCGAGGCCAGATTCCAGTATGTACTCATGTTCATACATAACAAGCTACGTAAGCTTGCAAAGTGGTCACAAACGATCAGACTTTGATTATTTATTGCTTTGCCTCACTATTTATAAAGGCAAAAAAACTAAATAAACTGAGATTTGAACCCTCAAGTCAACGTCAAAGTGCTATTAGTAACACGCTGTCCTTACCGATTGAGCTGACGATGAGTTGATGAAGGATTGATTTGTATAAAAACTATCACCCTATTGACCACCCAACCGGATTCCATGTGCGCATGCGCTGGTTTCTTTCGCGAGTGCGCATGCGCAGGTTTCCCTCGCGAGCTCAATCTGGCCTCGCCGTGGTACGAAAAAATAAGACGCGGCCCGGTCACACAGAGGGGACGCATGGGGAACGCACGGCCAGCACATCGGAAATTTGCTATTTTGGCCAGTGCGTGTCGTGCGCCCAACTTTTGTAGAAGCTGCAGCGAGCTGACACCAAATGCAAAGCGTGTTGCTAGCGCGCTGAGCGCATACAGGGCGCATACAGACCGTACACAGAGCGCACATGATAACAACTTCCACGAATGCACAGCGTGTTGCTAGCGCGCTGGACGAATGGTCCACGCATGCACCGCGTTCTCAACAGAGGTGGTCACACAAAGACGACGCACGGCCCGCGCATTGGAAATCGGAAAAGGCCTTGTGCCTAACTTTTGTCATGATTTCGGAAAAGCTAGCGAGCTGACACAAAATGCACAGCGTGTAGCTAGCGCGCTTTGCGTATACAGGGCGTGTGCTCCACGTATGTCTGGCGCTGGTCTAGCGCGCTCCGCGCATGTCTGGCGTGCCTTTGGCGTGTACATTCATGCGTCGAGCTCCGCGCACACTTTTGAGCATGCTCAAAAATTCCCGACGCACACAGCGAATGACGACGAATGCATAGCGTGGGTCCAGCGCGCTCGACGAACGAGTAACGAATGATGACGCACGCCTAGCAAACGACTACGCACTGGCCAAAATTGCAAATGTCCAATGCGCTGGCCGTGCGTCTCCCATGCGTTCCCTCTGTGTGACCGGGCCTTAACAGACGGATGCGTTTAGGAGCATTCGTTAGTAAGCATGAATACTTTTCTCACCCCTCCCTTTCCCCACTTGCTATCATGTTACGGGTGAAAGAACATAAACAAACACTACAAAAACACCAATAAACTAGATGGAACTTCGACTGCGCGCTGTCGAAAATGATGCCTCCGTCATAGAGTAATTTTACGAACTAAACAGAAGCAATTTTTCAAATTCAAGTTCGATTGTAATCCATTGACAGGTTCTCAGAATATTGTGATTACAAGCTATTTGTCATATCCATGTATGACCCTTTGATCTTTGACCTCATGACCCTAACATCTACTCAGTTCATTGGCTCTGCAAGAAACATACATATCTTGAGTTTGATGGTAATCCATCGGTTATAATGATAATGTGATCACAAGCTATTTTTACATACATAATGAGCCCCATGACCTTTAAACTTTACCTCTTGACCCCAACATCTAATCAATTAATTGGCTCTGCAAGATACATACATTACTTAAGTAGGGCAGGAATCCATCAATCAGTTCTTGAGATAACACGATCACAAGCTATTTTTGCCTTTATAATGAGTCATGTGACCTTTGACCTTTTATCCCCAAATTCTAATCAATTAATTGGTTATGCATGATACATACATGACCTAAGTTTGTAGGGCAGGAATCCATCAATCAATTCTTTAGAACGCGATCACGAGCTATTCTTGCATACATAATGAGCCAGGTGACCTTTGACCTTTGACCTCGTGACCCCAAAATCTAATCAATTCATTGGCTCCGCAATTTACATACATGACTAAATTTTGGCAGGAATCCATTACTCGGTTCTTGAGATAACGCGATCACCAGAACGGGACGTACGGACGGACGGACGGACAACCCGAAAACATAATGCTTCCGGATACTTCGTAACGGAGGCATAAAAACACCACTATTGTTTACCGACCCTATTAACGTATAACCGTTTTTATCGTACTACCGTATGCCTGTACCATATGGCCTTTGACCGTATTACAATGAACCATATTACCAAATTACGGTATTACTTAAAGGGAAAGTCCACCCCAGGATTTTTTTTAGCTGACGATATAGACCTAATAATACCATGAAGAATGATACAAGTCTCATTAAAATCCATGATCACATAACGAAGATATATCGACTTTTTTATCGAAAATCAGCCGCCCCCCAAATGCAAATGCGTTACATGGGCATGAAACGATCGCATTGTGACGTATGTTGCGAGCTGCCTTCTTATTTCGCAGACATTCACTTTCGCTCGCGGTACACTGTTATCGCACTGACACGACGAATCATGAATGAAAGCGAAAGTGAATGTCTGCGAAATAAGAAGGCAGCTCGCAACATACGTCACAATTTCGATACTATCGGTTATTTTTTGGCGATCGTTTCATGCCCATGTAACGCATTTGCATTTGGGGGGCGGCTGATTTTCGATAAAAAAGTCGATATATCTTCGTTATGTGATCATGGATTTTAATGAGACTTGTATCATTCTTCATGGTATTATTAGGTCTATATCGTCAGCTAAAGAAAATCCTGGGGTGGACTATCCCTTTAATTTGCCGTTTTACTGCGTTTTACTGTATAATTAGCCTATACTGTACACAATACAATCTTACCGTAAAACGTATCCTGTGGTACCCTGTTACCGTACCTTTTGGGTTATTCCGTACATTGCAAGATTGCAATGTGTCCAAAACGACGAACCCCCCAAAGTTTGAGCAGAATCGGATAACTAATAAGAAAGTTATGAATTTTTGAAAAAGTATGTAAAACTATGGAATAATGAAAAGCACAAGACAAATTGGGAACCCACTCATCAGTCTGTGACGTCATGTCCTCACTATCCACTAAGTATTTTCTATATATTGATAATATAAATTTCCAATTTCCCCCCTAAGAATTTTATTCCTTCACACCAGCATCCAAGTTAAGATTGATAGTGTTTTTGTGTGGATGCAATAATATAAAGTTTTTTTTTCTTCAGTTAAATCATGACAAATGTGTATTTTGATATACTATTTATATAAAAATCAATAATTGTGAATATACAATGTTCAGAAAATAATATCGATTCTTCAAAGTTCATAAAAGATTTTGTGAAATTTTATGCACGCAATGTGATACAAATCGTAAAACTTGAGGAAAGGTATGGGGGAATCAAATTTTGGGGGATAAAAAGGGAAATTAATGGGATTAAACTATGTAAAGCAATTGATAGATAGTGAGGACATGACGTCACAAACTGATATCCAAATTAGCAATTTGTTTAGTGATTTTCATTGTTCCATACTTTTACATTCTTTTTCAAAATTCACAACTTTCTTATTAGTTATCCGAATTTGCTCAAACTTTTGTTGATTGGTTTGTCTGATTTTATTGAAGTTATTTTTGGAGTGGACTTGTACTTTAACTGATTTAAGTCTTTAAAGGTAAAGACCAGTATTGGTCATGCGATTGCATTGTGAAAGAAACGTTGTGGAATCGATCAGAAAAGGTTGATCATCTAGCATCTAGCATCTGCAAGGTTCTGGAATCATCAAAATTATAAGAAATTTGGCCCATTCTTCGTAAAGTTACAAGCACTATACACAGAAAGATGTAAATGGGACTACCCTATATCTCTCACAGACCATGAGAGAAACAAATTTACCAAATATATGAATTAGTAGGCGGTTTCCCGGCAAATTTGTTATCATCATGTATTAGTCAAAACATATTCTTTCACATGATTGGTAATGAGAGCTTCCATTTCATTTTTTGAGATTGGGGCGTTTCCAATACAGGTCTTTACCTTCGACAATGTAAGTGATTCCACGAGAACCATATTTTTGAAAAATATCATGTACACGACACATTTCAGGGGATCTCCCTATTACCTACCTGCGTCTCCGAAATAGCTGCCAAGGGCCAGGGTGTAATTTTCGACCTCGTCTGCAATACTGAAATTGCTGTAGGTGGCATAGCGCGTTTGTCCATCGAAGTCTTCGAGGTCGATCCGTAGCTCGTAGGTCTTATTACGAGAAAGACGGTGGATGTTGTCGTTACCGAGCCAGTGCTCGGAGGAAACGTTTCCAAAACCGTATTTGTATTCGGACCAGTATAGATAGAAGTCAACTGAACCATCTTGTCTACGCTGGAAGACCTACAGAGAGAGGGGTAGGGAGAGGGGGGGGGTATAGAAAGATAGAGAAAGATATCGAGATAGATGGAGAGAGAGACCAAAAAAAAGACAGAGAGATAAAGAAATTTGTCGAGAGAAATTAAGGAAAAAGGGGGAGAGAGAGATGGGGGAAAGGAAGAGTGAGCGTGAGTGTGTGTGTGTGTTTTAATAATTAATTCATAACATTAATAATACTTGAGAGAGGAAGGATGGAACATGCAATGTTTATGGAATTACTTTTGAAAAGGGTAGCAACACGAAGAAGAATGGATGTTACCACATTTCGCTCAAATCACAAGGATACGCAGTCTAGATTGTCAGCTAATAAGAATGCGATGGTTAAGACTTTAAAAAAATAAACCAAATCAATATCAATAACCAATATCGATTCTGTTCTTCATGAGGGCCCTTCCATATACCCCAGCAATCATCAGGTATCCGTCGACACCAGAGCGGAGAGTGAAAAATGTTGATGCATGAAATGGGATTCTTGGTTTATATTGCCCTAGAGTTGATTATTAACACAATCCACTTTTGAAAAGTCAATCAAATTATATTTTAATTTTTTTTTTTCGGATTACGTAATACCTCATTGAAATGTTCGCAACTTTCAGTAGGTGACGCACACGGCAAGGTTAATTTGTCGAAAATGGTTGCCATCTTGTTTCTTTAAATTCGCTACGATCATGTTAATAGTGAATGGGGTTGAAACAAAATGAAATGCTAGCTATCATCATTTCTCACCGTCCAGCGGCCACCGTCCGTTTCCATATCGCAGTAAACGAAGAGAGGATTATCACCAACTCCATTGGGATAGATGGGATACACTCCACTGAGATTGGATAGTCCACCAGTCTGAATCTCAGCGCAGTCACGTGGAAGGCTAGGAACTGATACGAAATACAAAGGTCATATTGGTCCGATTGTCTCATTTTCGGTCGCGTGAACATTGCCAGCAAAAACCACTGACCTCTACTTCCTGGACGAATCATTGCCCATTTCCATTTACTCTACGTTACGTACTAAAATGCTGTATTGTCGGACCGTTCATGAATATTCATGTTTTTGCTAAACTCGGCAAAATGTTTGCTTTTACTAGATGGAAAAATGACGGTGGGGGGTGGATGAAATAGGCATAATGAACCAAGCAGAAGTGATCTATGATAATTCATGCTTCTTATCCTTCGTGTGCTTGACCTATAATCTTAAAATCGCTTGGCAAACTGAGTCCAAAGTTCGACTTGTTTCACATGTGTACTTTAGGCAATGACGAGCTTGCAACCTATTTTGATCAAATTACGGTGGGTGAACTTTCAAAAGTCAATGGGACATACCTTGGAAATATACCTTGGAAGTAGGCATTTAAAGTTAAAAACTTATTTGCCTCTCGTTGACATTCGGATGAAGAATCCATATTTTACACATGTTTAGTGGCGCTATACAGCAATTGATGAACATGGACAAGCGAAGGACTCCTCTGGGTCATATCGATCTTTTCTTGACGACCAAAATTTCAACAAATTGGATTTAAAGCTGTTTAGTGACATGCTCTCCACAACTACAGAGGAGAGGTTGTTCCATTCATTGATACATCTCTGTGAAAATGATCCATGTCTAAGCTTCGAGTAGACTTTCTTCTTAACGATCTTGTATCGATGGCCACGGGTTCTATTATCAGTTGGATGGTCAAAGAAGTGTGCTAGATCCAGTTCATCTAGGCCATGCATTATTTTGTATATCTGTATCATGTCTGCTCTATGGCGTCTGTAGGCAAGAGATGGTAAGTTGAGATGTTTTAGTCTCTTCTCGTAACTCAAGTGTCGTAGCATGTGTATTTGGTGAGTTGCTCTACGCTGTACCTTTTCTATTTTCGTGCTGTCTTTTTTCAATACAGGATGCCACACCGTTGAGCAGTACTTGAGTCTTGGTCTTATAATTGATTTGTATAGATGTACAGTGCGTCCCAGAAAAAACGAAACCGAGAAGTATCGATGTTTTATCATAACTTAATCACAATCATAATTAATGAATGATACATATTTGGAAAGCTTAGAGTCTCCTATTTCAGTTGATGCTACTCATGTGATGCATATTTCACGCATGAGTGATTAAAAGCAATTTGAAGGAAGGAAATCAAAAAGTAATTTGGCGGGCGGTATCTGAATTTCAAAGAAAAATTCATATTTCTAGAAAGTTCATTTTCTTCGCTTTCATATGATACCTCAATCAAGAAAAATGAGCCAGGAATAACAAAGTTCTGTTTGTTTAAAGTAGCCCTTACATTTTCATAATTTTAACAAACGAATTCGTTTTCACTGGGTGCCTGCCGTAGCAAAAAGCAGATTTGACAAAAGACTTAACTCCGTTTCGTTGACAATCAGCCATGCATGAAGACTCTCGTCTACGGCTGATTGTCAACGAAACGGAGTTAAGTCTTTTGTTAATTTCGTTTATTGATACGGCAGGCAGCCAGTGAAAACGAATTCGTTTAATAAAATTATGGAAATGCAAGCACTACTTTAAACAAACAGAACTTTGTCATTCCTCGCTCATTTTTCCTGATTGAGGTGTCATATGAAAGGGCAGAAACTCAACTTTCTAGAAATGTGAATTTTTCTTCGAAATTCAGATACCGCCCGCCAAATTACATTTTGGTTTCCTTCCTTCAAATTGCTTTTAATCACTCATGCGTGAAATATGCATCACGTGAGTAGCATCAACTGAAAGAGGATACTCTAAGCTTTCCAAATATGTATCATTCATTAATTATGGTTGTGATTAAGTTATGATAGAACATCGATACTTCTCGGTTCGTTTTTTCTGGGACGCACTGTATAAAGCCCGTTTTGTCCAAATTAGAAAATGTCCGCTTGATAATCCCTAGCTTGCGATTTGCAGCAGCACATACCCCATCCACATGACGTGAAAACTTCAATTGCTGGTCAAAGGTTACACCAAGGTCTGTTTCTACTTCAACGGCAGGAATAGGTGTATCTTCGTCTGATATGAAATAATCGTAACAAGGATTTCTTCGACCATAGTGGACTACCTTGTACTTCTCCTGATTAAATGGAAGTTGCCACTGATGGGACCATTTTGAGAGCTTTGTTAGATCTGCTTGTAGATTTTTGCCATCCAATGAAGAGTGAATTGGTGAGAAGATTTTGGTGTCATCTGCAAATAGTTTGACTTCTGATGCAGTGTTACATATATTATCTGGAATGTCATTAACATACAACAAGAACAATGTCGGCCCCAGCACGCTTCCTTGAGCTACGCCGCTGACAACTTTTGATGCACTCGATGGGGTACCGTTTATGACTACCCGCTGAGTTCTTCCAGTCAGGAAAGACTTGATCCATCTATGGAGATTACCTGTTATACCGTAGGCCTCTACTTTTTTCAAAAGTCTAGCATGCGGGACACTGTCAAAGGCCTTGCTGTAATCCAAGTAGATACAGTCAATACTTCCCTTGTTGTCTAATTCCTTTGTGCAGGTTTCAGAAACGTTTAGCAACTGTGTAGCACAAGATCTACTTCTTCTAAATCCGTACTGCTCCTCCGTGAACAGAGAGTTCTCATTCATATATTTGACAATTTCATCACGTACAATGGTCTCCATTAATTTAGAAAGAGAACTGGTTAGACTGACTGGACGATAATTTCCTGGTTTCTTTTTATCTCCTTTCTTAAAAATAGGAGTCACATTGGCTTCTTTCCATGAGTCACATACCACCCCACTCGACATAGATTTGTTAAAAAGATGGGCAAGTGGCCGGGAAATGTCGTCCACTAATTCCTTAAGGATGCGATTGTGAATGTTGTCTGGTCCAGGAGATTTTGATTGGTCCAATCTCATGATAGCTTTTTTGACATTTTCATAATTAAAACAGACCGTATCCAGTTGCTTGTCACAAATCCTCAGATCAAGGGCTGGTACAAGAGATAAATCCTCCTTAGTAAAGACTGATTCAAAAAATAAGTTCAGTGTTTCTGCTTTATCTGCATCATCGTTTGCAATGGTTCCATCAGGCTTTTCCAAGTCACCAATACCCTGTCATATCTCCAAAAACTTTTAGGATTGGATTTTATTTCTGAGGTCAGCTTACGTTCAAATGACTTCTTTGCTATGTTTACTTTATCGGTTGCCTCATTTCTTGCTATATTATAGGATACTCTGTCGGGCTCACTTCTAGATTTTTGAAAACGGTTCCAAGCTTTATGTTTACATTTGATTGCTTGACGCACATCGTTGTTCATCCATAGTGGCTGCTGATTATTCCTGGCTTTGACCTTTGGTATAAACTTGGCTGTTAACTCTTCCAAACAATGTACAAGAATGTCATTATCCGTATTAACATCACCGTCCTGCACCATTGTTGAAACAAACATATCTTTTACTTTCCCATGCTTCCTCATGCTCTCATAATCTCCTTTGAAGAAGCAAAGCGTTCTGTTACAGGTACACTTGTTACCCCACCAGGCAGAAAAAGTCTGAAATCTAGCACCATGTGGTCACTTTTACCAATCGGTGGTGATATCACTAAACAGTCGACCATGTCTACTTGGTTTGTAATGACGAGGTCTAGAACGTTGGACTTCTGCCCGTCTCTCATCCTAGTGGGCTTTTCCACAAGTTGTGAAAGATATAGATTTTGTAGAACTTCCACAAAGTCTCTGGCAAATTTATTTCCAGTTCCAGATACGGACGGAATATCCCAATCTATCTTTGGTAAGTTAAAGTCTCCAACGATGAATATATTTGTGTGAGGAGAATTTTCTATCTCATAAAAGAGTTTCAAGAGAGCCTCATTATTTGGGTCCGAACTATTTGGGCTTCTGTAGACACATCCAAAGAGAAAATACTCTGATCCTGATGAAATTGCACACCATACACTTTCCATGAAGTCACTGTCTTTGAAAACTACTTGCTTTGATTGCAAGTTCTTTTTGCAGTAAATTATAACTCCTCTCTGGCTTTCTGCTGGCAAAAACATAATGTATCCTCCAATATGAAGTTCACAATCATCAACTGGATGGAAAAAGTTC
This sequence comes from Strongylocentrotus droebachiensis, assembly GCA_035222895.1. Taxonomy (NCBI): domain Eukaryota; kingdom Metazoa; phylum Echinodermata; class Echinoidea; order Camarodonta; family Strongylocentrotidae; genus Strongylocentrotus; species Strongylocentrotus droebachiensis. Next base: position 29,322 of record JAVYIG010013316.1, read on the forward strand.
TTTGGAAATATTTCCACTAAGGCTATGATGTCTGGGTTCCTCACAGAGATTCTTGCTTCTAGTTCTGATTTCTTGTTGAGTAAGAATCTACATTGCTGTACATACAAGTTAAATGTCTATTATTAATAATACTATTTACATCTGAAACGTTTCCTGGGTTGACTGCTGTGTTAGGCATCCTGAAAAGGCTGTGGGCCTTTTTGTTTACCTTTGTTGCTTGGCTGAGATGGGGGATCCTTTCTCTTCACAAGTTTTTCACCCCGAATCATCCAGTTGTTGTCACCCTCACTCTTCCTCCTTTTCATTTCCTTGACGAGTTCGTTCCTTGCTGCACGTTCTGTTTTTGTGAGATCTGCTTGGATATATAGCTCTTTAAAGTCTTTTGGTCCTAAGCGTAGCTTACTAGCTTTCCTCTTTGCTTCTGCACTGGAGTCTGTATTTGAGAATTCCACAAGCACCGGTCTTGGTCTCGAGTTAGTTTCGCTTGCATCCAGTTGCCTTCTTCCGAATCTAATCACACGTTTCACCTCTCCTTCGATTTCCAGGTAATCAAGCATCCCTCGGGTAGAGGCTGTATCATAGTACTGCCTCTCTTTGCCATCCTCAGAATCATTTTCTGCCAGTCCATAGACAACTATGTTATGTTTTCTTTTATCTTTTTCACTTTCTTCCTTAACACAATCTTGGAAGATTGACTGGACAGATGAGGCCAGGACATCTTGAGCTATGTCACTTGGTTTCATTCTCTGCTTATCTGTAAGGGAGCTCTTGATTTCTTTGACGTCAGATTCAAGCCGCTTGCATAAATCTTCCACCTTGGACCAACCATTGCTCATTTGTTCAAGTTTTTCGAGTCTTTTCTGTGTTTCTCCAAGAAATTTCTGGCACCGTTCCTCAACAATCTGGTCCATTTTGACAGCTTCTATGGCCTTAAATTCACATGGAGGACAGAACCAGTCAGCTGCATTCACCTTGGTGAATAATCCAAACTCTTCCGACGACAGGGCACTGCATTTTAGGCAGAACCATTTTTCACATCGCTCACATTCGATGCTGTCCTTTCCTCTTATGAGTTGTGATTTACAGGCTCCACCACACATTTCGCCGGGACTTCCGCCCGTTCTAGGCTTATCATTCTCTGTGTGAGATCCCTGACTCCTAGACCTAGTAATAGCCGACGTCTCCTTCAAGTTAGCAGGTTTTTCCAGGATTTTAGGTTGGGTCTCTGAATTAACGGCGCTACTTGATGAGGATCTAGTGTGAGGTTTACTTCGCAGATCATCCATAGCTGATGATGTACTTAAACAACCAATATAGATCTATAACTCAAAATTTAATTTGAAAAACTTGATTTGGATTTCCTTGATCAAGCACAAATCAACAGTCAGTAAGGCTAAGTCAATCTTCCAAACATCCACTCAAAAACCCAAAATAGATATGCATTTATAATGATGTGCATAAGTATTGTTTAGGTTCTGGCAATAACAAGGTTGGTCACAATGTTAAGTCATCCCCAAGACATGTCATTCTAGGCAGATGAAGCCTGATCCTTCTCACACCAAAATGAATGAATGGGATAGTGCTAAGAGCAGCATAGCCAAGTATAGATACAGTTTGCTGAATAATATCCATTAAAATCAAGCTGAAGAACTGGCCATCCTGCTTCAATCTTCCTAAATCCTGATTGTCCAGATACTCAGAACCCTTAAATATCCACTATTATGTTCCAATCTTCCAACAAATGGTGAAATTTTGACCCCTAAAACATATCAGTCTAGAGCACTAATATTAAACATGTTCATTGCTGCATAGCGCCCTCTACCATCTGAGGGTTCCAATGAAAGAGCTAGTGATAACGTAAGTCGGGGTGGATGTGCTTTTCGTTTAAACAAAAAATGAATTTTTAACGATTTTTGGGGGATACAATTCCATAGGCTAACATGTATGGCTGATGACTCTGACGATAGGGGGCGTTGCGAAATGAGACTAAAAGGAGCTATACGAACTGATACGAAATACAAAGGTGTCGAAGTTGAGATAATTGAATTTCAGTGGACCGGCCTCTCACAGGAAAAGGTAACTGATTCGATCCTTGTTTGGTACTTAATTACATCTTATTTCTTAGACAATTAAGGTTTACTTCCGTCTTGCATGTTAAATTAGCCATGTATTCTATAAGGTGTAATAAATGGGCACCTGACTGGTTCTATAAGGAAAGACCTTCTTGAATGTTGTGAGCTCCGAATCGATAGGCTAGCTCATAGAAATAATAACTTAGGTAATATCGGAGTTCTTTGAGCACCTTACATGGTGGATGAGAGCCCTGTACAAGAAATTTACAAAACTTTGTAAAGAAAATGTCAAGTTGACAAGTAACAGAAAGGGTGATCATACCAAAAGGTACACCAGGAGGGTTTTAAAAAACCTTACATTTCATTAAGTCGATCGATATTGAACCTGAATTATTGAATAAAACATCTCATTGAGGTGAAGAACGCGTTTTGACTAAAATGTTTTTTTAATCTAAATTTAATCATGATCAACAATTGTTGGTATAAAGTGCCACAAAATTAAGGACTACAGAATGTGAGTTTGTAATTCCAAAGGACCCTTTTACTGTTTATATTTTAGTCATTTTGTTGACAATTCCTGAATGTCAATCTTCCGTGGTGCGTCAAACACCGCACAAATCACCGATGCAGCCATGCGTCACAAGAATGACGCTTCGTGTGCAAGAGGCAAGTAGCGGTTATAACGCCGGACGTTGAGCTGGAAGTGTCATTCGCCTGACGTAGGACTGCGTTAGCGACCTGTGTCGTCTTTGACGCACCGTATGACGGTGACACCGTATAGACATTGATATAATAGCCATCATATATTTGATTAAAATAACACACTCCTACATCAGGAAATTGAAACCTCATGTGAAACGGAAATGATAGGAAATGCTCACCGTCCGTGGCGGTGACTTGCGTCATTTCGGCAGGTATGATTGTAGACATGTCCGTGAAGTCAGTAATAACTGAGGGTGCTTCATATAATGTATTTAATAGTAATAATGATGATGATAATAATGATGATCATAATGATAATAATAATAAAAATCACGATCATAATACGAAGAAGAAGGAGAACAAACAAATTATGGCTTTTAGGTGTGGGGTTATTGAGGGTACCTGGGGGTACCAAACGTATTAGGTTTATGAAATGTGAATAAAAAAGGCCGCCTGTTGGCAGTGATTAATCTGAAATGCAAAAAGTGCCAATTTTCTATGAATACAAATATATGTGGATATTCATGTTCATTTGAAGTTCATATTGTAATTCCGAAATGGTATATAGGCCTAACAAATAACCCCACTACGGATCACATGAGATTCACATTTTTAATATAAACATTGTTCGGCCCCTTTGCATTTCAGCTGTCAGAACTGTGGAAAGATGTATCAAAACAACAACTTTAACAAAGCAAATATCGAAACTTTTCTACATTTTTGGGGCGATTCACCCCAAAAACAAAATTATTAAAGTACAATTTCCCATGATCTCTACATCCCCCCCCCTGAATTCAAAGGAATGAGGCCCACTTGGAATGTTTTGCTTTCCTTATCGCTTATCATTGCTGACAGTAAACAAACTTTTCACTTGGTGACATTTTCACAAATTACGATTGTTCCGATTTGGTTCAAAAAGGCGATTATCATGAAGAGAAAAAGCTTGTTTGGGAATGTGTGTACTTTGTAGTAATGAAGCAAACTGTGGGGAGTGGAATCATAGAAAAGAAAAAATAGTGATAATGATAACATTTGTTATAATAATAATTAGAATAATGATAATAATATAAGTAATTTAAGATTGTTATAGTAATAACATTAATGATATTAATAATTAGATCCGAACTTTTCAGCTATTTATAGTTACATGATGAATATAAAGGGCAATAGAATTGCTTCTAATGATATCCTTCCAAATCAATATAAAAAGAATAAGAAAGCTCGAAAATTATTTTTCGACTCTACCAGAACACGGCAACCTTCTTTTTAAGAAATGAAACGGATTTCTGGTAATAAAATTGCCTATGAAGATGGATCCTCTTTGAATTGCGTAGCATCCATTAGTAAGCCTTTTGTTTGGTACAGCAAAATGTAATCGAACAAACGAAAACGTGGTAGCAGGGCTAATAGTTCACTCGATCTCATGTGCAACATAAAGCAAGTTCATCTCTTATATCATATACCTACTACAAAATGAATGGACACTGATCGGTACCATTATACATGCATACCCCAGACTCTGTCAAAAGTATCATAATGACAGACCAAACATGCTTCCAAGCTTTGACCTCATCACGACCGCCGCCAGTCAGCCATAACCCAAAAAACAGAACTGTGCCTGGAACTCTATAAAATGCCGACGCAAGAGAAGCTGAATCGCTTGAAATCACGGAAATGCATGTGCAATTGTGGCGTACATAATTATGAATATTGTCGTATATGAAGTTTTCAATAGGAAATTAGAAGTAGTTTACAAGAGAAACCTGTAAATTTGGCAGTAACACAATGATTTTAAACTTCCTTTAAAAACTTATCCTATCCATTTCCAAGGAATAGAAGGTAATAGGTCAGTAATGTATAGGTATGTCCGCCAGTGTCCACTTCTTTAATAATTAATGTAATATCACACAAATTGTCATAATTTGGAGTTCAAAAAATAAAAAAACAAATCGAAAAACCAGGTAAATGACCTAAACTTTCCTTGAGTTCACTAATGTTCTTTCTATCTGACAACAGTTTCATACCATGCATCTTCCGTATCAGGGCTTTTTCTTTTCTCCTGGAGATACCTTCTTCTACTTTCTGCACATTCAAACTTTCTGAACCATTTACAATGATACTATTAGGTCTACTGCTATGATATTGCTCAAATCCAACATGACATTTAAAGAATAGGAAAGGTTACAAATATTCCTATTATGTTTTTTTTTAAAACATTTATCAGATCTCAAATTCTTTGATATATTGCTCTTACGCTCATTGCAATGTTTTCCTTGAAAACCAGGTGAACAGTGGCATAGATAGCTTTCCATAGTCTCCTCGCACCAGCCGTTTTCACAGAGCTTCTTGTCACAATCTATTAAAGACAAAGGAAGGAAACTCATTTTGTGTGTGTTTATGTGTGTGTGTTCATGTGTATCTCTATGAGTCGGGTGAGCATGTTTCGGTCTTCCTTTCTTTTATTGCATACTCAATCAAACGGAAAACCTACGACTTTATATGAACTAACTGAAATGGAAATAAGAAAACTACCAGCTTTGTCCAGTAAAAGCTTATATTCTTTTCTCTTTAGCATTATATTTCTGTGAATAATTGTACTTGTACTTATACTTTGATTTAAAAAATAATCAATCTATCAATCAATCGTTCATCCATTCAATATAAGAGTCTTTCGCGACCTTGGGGCGTTTCACAAAAGACTAATATCGACTTAAGTTGGACTTGAAATATGGCAGCCCCTTCGAGGGACGTGGAAATCATGGTCTCAAATTTATAGAATTTCCTATTTTTTGTGTGTTAATTGTTGAAAAAATAAAATTATCGAAAGACACAATTTCTAAGGGAATTTTCCTAAAATTTTACATCTGGTTCAACATTCGCTTTTAGGGGCAAAAACTGTCTATCATAGTATATTAGTATAAGTTCAAGTCTAACGTAGAACATGAAATTACATTAAATTTTTCTTCAACAATGAACTGCAAAAAAAAAAGTCAATTCTGTAGATTTGTGACTACGATTAGCACATCCCTTGAGAAACCAATGGTGAGAGCACCCAGTGGCATGAACGGCCGGTCATTGTTCAAGTTTAAGTTGATCTAGGTCTTTGTGACACCCCCTCCCCCACGATTGTTTTCATTTCATGCATTTCCATGTGCAATCTTACAAGAGCTAACACAATTATTCTACACCCGGCCAACTACTAGTATATACAGCATGCTGAAATTGTTTTCCCTTGGTCGAAAAAAATGTAAGGAGGGACAAAATTATATTACTCCCCTTGCTCCTCCTTCACAAACGCCGGTACATAATACTTTGTATTGGCAAGAGGTACAGCAAAGAGAAAGGATATTATACTAGTTTTCTACCGAGTGCAGTTTGGTTTAATAAAAAGATCATCCATTCTATTTTTAGTAGGTATTTTGTACCATAAATGCATTTTGCCACGTAATGAGAACAAAACACAAATGTGGCAGAACTCTAAATGTGAGGTTTGCAAGGTAACGGGGTAAACTCGAGGCCCATCATTTGCTCTGTACTATATCCCCCCCCCCCCCCCCAAAAAAAAAAAAAAAAAAAAAAAATGATATATTATTTTCCCTCAAAGAAACTTTCAATCATACAAGCACCATAAAAACAACCACAAATGCATTTTGCCACGTAATGAGAACAAAACACAAATGTGGCAGAACTCTAAACGTGAGGTTTGCAAGGTAACGGGGTAAACTCGAGGCCCATCATTTGCTCTGTACTATACCCCCAAAAAGATAAATTATTTTCCCTCAAAGAAACTTTCAATTATACAAGCACCATTAAAACAACCATCAATGCATTTTGCTAGGTAATGAGAACAAAACACAATTATGGCAGAACTCTTAACGTGAGGTTTGCAAAGTAACGGGGTAAACTCGAGGCCCATCATTTGCTCTGTACTATATCCCCCCAAAAAAAGATATATTATTTTCCCTCAAAGAAACTTTCAATCATACAAGCACCATTAAAACAACCATAAATGCATTTTGCTAGGTAATGAGAACAAAACACAAATATGGCAGAACTCTTAACGTAAGGTTTGCAAGGTAACGGGTTAAACTTGAGGCCCATCATTTGCTCTGTACTATACCCCCAAAAAAGATTATATATTATTTTCCCTCAAAGAAACTTTCAATTATACAAGCACCATTAAAACAACCATCAATGCATTTTGCCACGTAATGAGAACAAAACACAAATATGGCAGAACTCTTAACGTGAGGTTTGCAAGGTAACGGGGTAAACTCGAGGCCCATCATTTGCTCTGTACTATACCAAAAAAAAAACATATATTATTTTCCCGCAAAGAAACTTTCAATCATACAAGCCCCATCAAAACAACTATTGCAAGTATGTTTCTATTTAACCCCTGTATGGAAAATCTATTCTTTCATCAACAAAGAACAAAATGACATTTAAAAAAATGTTATGTACAGAACATATTGGACACAGTGTTTCTATTTTTTTTGTAATTCATCGCAACTTCAAAAATTCATGACTTTCTTATGTTTAATCAGACTTTGCTCAAACTATCACTGACTGGTTCCTCCTAATCTGTTATGCTTCCATTAAAACCAACTTAATATCAGGATGGATTTTCCCCTATATATTCGATGTGTAAATACAGTAGTTGGAGAAAGATGGATTGTATTGAGCGCGAGGCATAGAGGAGGACCCCCCCCCCCCCCTCCCTCCAACCCCATTGTACATGTCGTTTTGCCCAAGCTTCGTTTAACCGAAGGTTCGTAATTCCCAAAATGCATAGGTTCATAGTTCCGAATGTTAAGAAATCCGAAAATTCAATAGAACGGCCTGAAAAACTATATCATTCTCGGAATTATGAACCTTCGAAATTATGAACCCCATTCCATTTTCGGAATAATGAAACCTTCGGAGGAACAGACCATGTGAATGGACAGCCCAAATGTTTGGGATCTGCGAACCCTATTTAATTTTAGGGGATATAAACCACCGGGCCTGGAATTTGAATTTTTTTTCTTCCGGAATTACGAACCGACATAAAATTTAACTTTGGAAAACGAGTGGTGCCCTCATAAATAAAACCTCCTTGTATTACTTTTTTAAAGGGGGGGGCTTAATAATTACCAGGAAATTTGCATATTCTGTATCCGGGAGGAATTCCTAATTTTCCTTTCCGTCTAGGGCAACCGTTAGCCGCCATCGGAACAAGGATGAGCTTTGGATTCGTCTGTACCATACTGCCGTTGGTGTTTTGCTTGTAGTTGAGTCCAAACACGTTCTTGCAGCAGGTTTGTGTCATTTCCATTGCATCTAATGGCGCGGGTAAAGCTGTGTGCCAGAATTAGGATGATGATGATGATGATGATGATAATGATGTTGACGGTGATAGTGATATGATGATAGTGATGATGGTGATGGTGGTGGTGACGTTGATGGTGATGATGATTATGATAAAACGAACACCACCACCGACGAAACATAATTATAATAATGATAAAATGATGATAATAATAATAATGATGAAAATAATAATACGGAGAAGAAGAATGATAACAAAAGTGTGGATTTTCGCATGGGGGTCTTGAGGGGGGCACTGATATTATAGGAGCTAGGGGCATCGATCGTATTATGTTTATAAAATGTGAATAAACAAGGCCACTTGTTGTGAATTAAAGTGGTCATATCACCCTTTTCACGTTCTTCCCGTCTCCCTCCCCTTTTCTTTCCTCCATTAGTGGGCGAAGGGGATACAGCAGATGTACATCTTGGATAGTTAAGCCACTACACGCTACAATGCTCTTTTTTCATCTAGAACCTTATTTATCTACGCCGCCAGATAGAATAAATACTTAAATAAGTTTAACATGAATAAACAAAATAAAAAAAATAGATTTATGAATACAGAGGAAAATAATAAATTCTGTTTAAGATTAACAAAGAAAAATATTACATCTGAGCATATTAACAAATTCGGTAAAAAAACATAGATAACAATCATTTATATAGGGTTGCAATAGGGTTTGAAATTGTATTTTTAAGGAGTAGGGTACATACCAACAGAAAGGAAGATAACCGTGCCATATATGCACTTCCAATGAAGCTTTAGTTTACTGGTCTGTAATTAGAAAGAGGTTTACATAATATATTATCATGATTTTAAAGTTCTGATGAAACTCTTTCATAATCCTTTTTTATGTATGTTTTTATGTCGCTTATCTTATCATATATCATCCCGACGACTAGCATGCAGATGTAGGCGGTCACGTGCCTCCCTTTAAACCTAATTAGAATCAGCCTACCTTAAGTTCACAACTTCAAGAATGTGCCCCCCCCCCCCCCCACCTTGAGGGGTCACACTTTTACTGTTTTTTATTTTGCTTTTGTCAGACGATAATAGGCTGCGGCCCACAGCAAGGCGGGTCTAGTATACAGGCACACGCTCCAATTAGACATTTTACCACATTCCATGAAGCCTTGAGCAGACTCAAGTACTTTGAGTCTCTGGCTGTGTCAAATAAGGAGCAGTCTATGCAAAATGCCGTCAGAATAGTCTCAGAATGCAGAAACGTACTGTTAGGCAGAGTGTCAATAAAGCGTTAGCTTTTCATAAAGTGTACGCCTAACAATCGAGAAATCCAGACTTCAAGCTTTTTCTGCAAGAGGGACCCTACTTCAGCGACTTTTACACTGTAACACTTTTTCGTATAGAATGAAAATAACTTTTAGAATCATCATTGTGATTATTATTCACACGAAATAGATCATATGGTCATATATCCAAACATTTTCTTTTTTCTGGTCAGTTCTTACCATTTTTGTGAATCCTCAGTCATGGAGTCCTTCTAGTGAGATGATGATGCGCAATGGAGTTGTTCTATCCAAGTGTGACTATTCTTACATTTGAATTCAGTCCAGGAATCAGCTAGGTTGCGAACACAAAGCAACGTACGCATTAAGTCTTGCGTTGCGTAGCTGCAGTAGGCACGGTCGCACGGATCACCTGCACCCCTCACGATGGCCTAATTGCTTGTTATCCTATATTTCAGTGTAAGCCGTGGTTTCCACTCCCCCCCCCCCCCCACCACCAAATGTACAGTGCCCCCTAAATTCTTGGGCTCATGCTACGCCATTGCAGTGTTGCATAGCAATTACACGCGTGGGGCGGGTAGGGCGAGAGGAAGAATGGAAAGAAAAAAATGTATGCAACCTTTTTCTGAGTTTAGTATTGGCTTCATGAAGACGACAGTAATATGACCTATGCTCAGCTATAAGGTATTGCAAACTATGAAACATTTAAGGAGGTTTTACATGATGTTGTTAACTATTCGAGACGTAGTATCAGCACTTCAAATAAAAATGAATGATTATTGCTTTGACATTATAACATTAAATGTTTACAAGTCGAAGGCGCCGCTCATAAAATTGCAAAATAAAGTTAAACATAAATTTAATGCAAGAGTCATTGTTAAGTGCTTGATTACAAATTATTTCATTCACCTATTTTACTAATAAATGTATTTTAATATTCAGAATGCGAATTGCACACATAACGTGTTGTTAGGTATTGGTAACCAATACCTTTTCTCCCACCCAGTAACTTCACTGATATAATTGCTAACGCTATGCAGACATCTAACTCTTTCAACCTTAGGGCCTTGTTAGATGAGTTTATAATTACTGTTTCCAATTTATTATTTTAAAAAGAACAGTTAACCGATCAAAGCATTTACAGCACTGATAATTGACCAATCACTGGATTCCATTACAGTTGCATAATCTTCACTCTGCTGATAATCATTTCAGCCAGTCACATTTTTCAGAGCCCCCCCCCCCCCCCCACACACACACTCAGTGTTATTAAGGGTACGCATATTCGTGTTCCGAGCACCCCCCCCCCCCCCCCCCCCCCCCTTTCAGCATAAGTCCGGTGTGTAAAGTCAATACGGGTAGACCATTTTCTTTAGTTACGAGCCGGAGATTTTGGGAAAACGCATGCGGTCCCTCCGTTCCCGGAGTGGGGGGGGGGGGGGGGGGGAGCATTCACAACGCACATGCTAATCGAATCACATTGACTTTGAATTTCAGTTTGCGTATCCTTTCCTTTTTAGCTGAGGCTATGTACATGAAAGTTGTGTTTCACCAATGCAAGTTCTAAATGATCGATTATGATGATCAGATCAGATGGAAGACAAGTTGCTTTTTAATATCTTACCAGTTCAAGAAAAAAAATATTTGTATGATCAGCTATCGCGCGACTATTGTAAAACGTGGTTATATGATATATTCATGTTATTGTAGTATCCTTTTATCAACATTTCCTGCTATCACTTTTTATTTATAGCCCCCCCCCCCCCCACCCCCTTGCAATTATGGCAGGAGGTACTGTAGTTACGTCCTTAAAAAGCTGAATCTAGAAAACCTTAGACAGTCGTCTTCAATATAACATAAGAGAATTAACACGTTAGGAAGGGAAAGGAATATCTACATGAAATGTAAATTCTCGTGACAGATTTGTTCTTAGGGTTAACCATGGATGAGCATTTATCTTGGAGAAATCATTTAGATGCTGTATGCACAAAGTTGTCCCGTAGTGTAGGTGTCATTTTTAGATTTAAATTTATTTTACCTGAAAGAGTGCTGATAACATTATATAATAGTATTATTCTTCCTTATTTGACATATTGTAATGTTGCTTGGGGAAACATTTTTAAGTCATATCTTGATAAGTTGATAGTATGGCAGAAGACGGCAATACGGCTTATTACTAATTCTTATTATAGACATCCAAGTTCTCCATTGTTCCTTCGACTAAGAATGTTACCACTAAGTGGACTTGTGTCGTTCAATTGCATATTGTTTATGTTTAATCTTAAGTCTATGCCTCATGAATGTACGTTAAAAGATTTATTCCGTCAGAACTCGCAAATTCATAATTATAATACACGTCAAAGGTGTCTTATTCGACAGCCTTTTGCAAGAACAAATGTCACTCTGACCTCTTTCCATATCTCTTGCATTAAAGAATGGAACAGTCTGCCTGATGATATAAAAAATAGTACAACTCTTTCTAGGTTTAGAAGTTTATCTAAAACATACCTACTTGAAAGACTGACATAGTTTTTATTTGCATCTTAGTAATTTCTTATTCTGAAATGTTTTTTGACCACTAAGGACCTACTCGTCAGTGTGTTTGCTGTGTATGGGCGTGTGTGTTTTTGTGCGTGTGTGGGTGTGTGTGAGAGAGTATTTGTATGTTCTATATTCTGTAGCTTAGTATTTTTATCCATTATACAATCATACGTAACATTCTTTTTACTGTAAATGTATGTATTTTGTTGATTATAGGGCCCCGCTCACAAGCTTAGCTTCTAAAGGGGTCCTAAAAACCATTCAGTTTATGATGTACTCTTTTTTATGTAACAGATTATATCATGCTTTGTATGGTTTTGAATAAAATGAACTGAACTGAACTGAACTGAACTGAACTAAGGCTCTCCATTGTAACAGGGGTCAAATATATAGAGAGATATCGTGGTCGTGTTGAAAACTCACCGAGCTATTTACTCGGAGTTGAATCCATGCCACATATTAAACACTATTGTCCTTTGGGAAGACACTAATTTTCATTTGCCATTCTCCAACCCAGTGAAACGTTAGACTATTAATTTTGTTGGTCATTATGTTTTTGTATGTACATAGACACTGTTCATGTGACGAAAGTCGAAAAGGTTTTAAGTCATGTAGGTATTACTATCATGATTATGTCCAGAGTGTCCCAAGGCTACAGATATGTTGGAAATGAGAAGGAAAACAAAACGGGATATTGTTCTCCTTTTTTTAGTTATGGAAAGTCAGGGAATGCGATAAAAATCAATTGAATCAGAGAATTAAATAAATCAGGGATTTCATAATAACATATCAGATATTGTTTATGTAATTATTGATACTATAGTAAATACTTGAGTAAATGACGCCTTCTTAATTACATTACTGCTTTTGGAATGAACCTCACCAGATCGGAGAGTTATATCAGAAGCAAGGCAGAGCGACAGAGGCCATGCAATACCATATTCTCGTTGTAAGAGTACGATAATATGAGTGAAACAATTGAAATGTACGGCATTTCCTATACTTGTCTAGATAATCCACATATTTGTCAATTTATCTTTCTCCGCTATGTAACGGCAAAACGGTGTTTTCTTTCTTATTTTATGATCGGGTAATCTCTCTACTTCTCCCTTCTTCTCTCTATACCTTATCTAAAATAATGAAGTTGAAAGATGGAGAAAGTCTCCCAAAAGATGTATATCAAAACAATTTGTGGGAAATTTTCATTCCTATGAATAGTAGATTCTATCGTCCTTTAACACACCCACACACCCACACACATAATCACCAACCCACCCGCACACACACACCCACACACACACACTTGCACATACTTTTTTTTAAAACAATTTTGTTTTAATTCTCGAAATGTGTAATATAAAGAATAACATACAATTAAATAATAAATAAATGTTTTCAATACTGATTGCTTATATATATATATACGTAAAATAATTAAACAAAATATTATTTGCAGTATATATACATAGCAACAGAGTAAACTTATAAGTACCTAAACATAACATATCTGTCAACTGTAAATGTTATTCACTTATATAAAAAAAAAAAAAAAATCTGGGGGTAATTTTACTGGAACAATGCTTGCTCCTCCCTGCCCCCTTTCCTCACTCAAACACACCCATCCACACACATACCCACTCACACACCTCCCACACACACACACACACATACACACCCACGCATACACACGCACACACACGCGCGCGCACACGCATAAGCAAACAAAACATCCTATCTTGTCTTCCCCTCTCTTAGATTGTCTGATCAAAAAGAAAAAGTTATATTTGTTTAACTTCATTTCCAGGATCAATATCGCAGTATTCACTCAACTCCTTGTTCTCTCGCTCCATCCCTCCCTCTCTCGCTCTCTCTCTCTCTCTCTCTAATTGATTTTTTTTTTTCAACTTGTTTTAATGCTGTGATTATCCAGAATCGATATCGCAGCCTACTTCTTCAATGCTAATCTGTACAAGTATTCCCTTTACCAGTACATAATGGCCTTTGAGATCTTTAGGGTTTATCTCGGTCCCCTTCATCCGAAATCACAGGAGGCTAGGCAAGGCCAAAAAGAGCTGAGACCATTCACTTAATTTGTGCAATGAATAATTGTCCATGTTGACGACAGAGACGTTGTTGCATTTCGATTGGTCGTGGGACGTTTTATAAAGTTCAGCTATGGATGTTACATTTCTTCATTAAATGCTCGTTTTGTTTTATTTCTATGTTTTTCGAATGAGTTTAAATTCATATTGGACAAAGTGAAACACGACAAAACTGTAAAAGGAGGTATTAGAATTACTTATCTGATTAGTACACGTCTATAATGTGCTTTGGCAAGACGTTGATCTACATTTGCCACACTCAACCCAAGTGATGTAAATGGGTACCAGGCAGGAATTAATTCTTTGAAATGCTAGAGCGCCGTATGCAGCCGTGCTAAAGCCAGTGTAATAATTGGGAGCGCCAGGAGTGTCACGTATGGCAGACATGAGCGCTATACAAGAACCCACTATTATTATTATTATTATTATAAAAACACACACACACTTAGACTTGCACAACATGTGCTAGGATTATGTATTTTTCTATATTGGTTTCCTTACCTAGCCTTTTTTCTTTTGGTATTTTTGAAATACCTCTTCTTTTTAAAATTCATCTTCCCATTATCATCCAATACACAAAACACCTTCACACTTCAGTTCAATATTAATATATACAAGGCGCAAGTGAAGAAAAAAAATTGTATTTGTCTCTTTTTCTGCCTCTTTCCTAAATACATGAATAAAATTCACTGCACGAATCTTGCAGCCTACTTCTTCAATGCTAAGCTGTACAAACATTCCCTCTACCAGAACAAGAGAGCTTTCGAGGTCTTCAATGTTTATCCCGGTCCCCTTCATCCGAAATCACAGGAGGCTCAGCAAGGCCAAAAAGAGCTGAGACCATTCACTTTGGTGCATTTCAATTGGCCATGGGACGTTTCATAAAGTTCTACCGGAGACGTTACATTATCATTGATGCAAGTTTTGTTTTACTTATGATGTTTTTTGAATGAGTTTTAAATAATATTTGACAAAGTGAAACAAGACAATACTATGAAAAGGAGGTATTATAATTACTTGCATACCATGTGCTAGGACTGTGTACTTGTCTCTATTGATCTCCATTCCATAATCTTTTTTTCTCTCGGCGTTTTTGAAGTACCTTTTCTTTTAAAATGCATCGTCCCATTATCGCCCAATACACAAAACCTTCACACTTTATTGAGTTGCCTTTTCATAACTTATTGAAAAAAAAATATATATTGTTAAGAATTGCAGAAGAGTAGGAACAAAGACACAAATATAAACGAGAGGTTGTTTATATGAGATCAAAACAATTTAATATGAATAAGATGTGCTTCTTATGCTACGATATAAGTAGTGAAAACGAATGAGTCCGCATTAAAATCGATTCTTGATAATAATCAATGATTATTTCATCATCAATGTGTGTCTGTTTACAATTGATGACTAGTGGAATGACTGATAATTTATATGCAAGAATGCAAGAACTGTGTTCGTAAGATATCTATCTCTATAATTTCCTACATTATACTCTCTTCTCTGAAATACATTTTGTACAATATATCAATGATGGTAATAATAATTCCAATAACAATATGAGCAATGATAATGTTTGTGCAACACGTCAGTTCAATATTAATATATACAAGGCGCAAGTGAAGACAAAAAATTGTATTTGTCTCTTTTTCTGCCTCTTTCCTAAATACATGAATAAAATTCACTGCACGAATCTTGCAGCCTACTTCTTCAATGCTAAGCTGTACAAGCATTCCCTCTACCAGAACAAGAGAGCTTTCGAGATCTTCAAGGTTTATCTCGGTCCCCTTCATCCGAAATCAAAGGAGGCTCAGCAAGGCCAAAAAGAGCTGAGACCATGCACTTTGGTGCATTTCAATTGGCCATGGGACGTTTTATAAAGTTCTACCGGAGACGTTACATTTAATCATTGAATGCAAATTTTGTTTTACGTATGATGTTTTTTCAAATGAATTTTAATTAATATTGGACAAAGTGAAACAAGACAATACTATGAAAAGGATGTTTTATAATTACTTGCACACTATGTGCTGGGATTGTGTTCTTGTCTCAATTGGTTTCCATTCCATAATCTTTTTTTCTCTTGGTGTTTTTGAAGTACCTTTTCTTTTAAAATGCATCTTCCCATTATCGTCTAATACACACAAACCTTCACACTTCATTGAGTTGCCTTTTCATAACTTATTGAAATAAAAATGGGATATTGTTGAGAATTGCAGAAGAGTAGGAATGAAGACAAAAATATAAACGAAAGGTTGTTTAAATGAGATAAAAACAATTTAATATGAATAAGATGTGCTTCTTATACTACGATATAAGTATTGAAAAGGAATGGGTTCGCATTACAATCGATACTTAATAAAAATCGATGATTATTTCATCATCAATGTGTGTCTGTTTAAAATTGATGACTCGAAGATTGACTGTTACTTTATATGCGAGAATGCGAGAACTGTTTTTGAAAGATATCTATCTTTATACCTTCCTACATAATTATACTCTCTCCTCTGAAGTACGTTTTCTACAAAACATTAATGATGGTAATAATAATACTAATAACAGTATGAGTTAATGAGTAAATTTTGAAGTATTGCACACTATCTTTCCATCCAAACATGATCTATGCAGATGGCGTATAATGAACAATGGCCAATGTGATACATGTAAAGAAACAGAAAGAACTTATGTTTTGTTGAAACGTTAAAAAGGTTCGATTTTTTTTCGGAGAATTGTTGAAAACGTATTTTATAATTACTTTCATGAGTAAATAAATATCAATGAAAAAGCAATAGTTATAGGGTTTTTTTATTGAAGAAAAAGAAAACTTTGTAATAAAATTAATGTTAACGTTAGGCTTTCACACAATATACATAATTTATATCCACATCCTCCATGATGTATAATAGTAAAAGTCTGTTAATAATAGTAATAATAATAAATTTATATATAGCGCAGCTTTTATACAGTTAGTTTCAAATTAAAGCTACGATATTACATAGCAAATAAGCAAAGTTTTTTATTGACGAAAAACAAAGAAATGATTCAAGAAATGTTAAGGATACAATCATTCATTCAATTACTTTGTCTTTTATATTATGTGCAAAATGTAAATTGATGTAAATAATATGATGATTAGTATGTCAAATGCATATTTTAAACAGACGTAAAAAGGAGTAGAGTGTTTATTCCCCGAATAACCCTAGAAAATGTAGGATTATTTTCTATATTTAAGTGAATAGGCCTATATGTGAATACTTATTACAGCAACACGGCATAACTCCCTAAAATGAGTAACACTGTTTTTTGAGGGTATTGTAATTTGTGTCCTTATTAAAGTGAAAAAGCTGAGAAGCTGTGTGTAATAGCTCTCCGAACGCTGCTGAGATGTGTGAGATCACAGGATGGACATGATTTGCACAAGCAGACGATGTCCATGACATCTCACACATTTTCAGTGCCTGTTTTTTTCTTTTTTTCTTGGTTTTCTTTCTCTTACTTCACTACCGTCAGGCTAAATGTATAATCTATTGCCTCACTCTAAACCCCGCGCATGTTTTTATTTTGATGACAAATGCAGCGATACAAAAATAAAGGAATCTGTCGCTTGTAAACAAAATAAGACGCCTTTGTATATTCAGCTGCACACACCGCGGTATGTCTGGCGTTTCAAGAGGGAACAAAGCCCGTCCTTAATATCATTCCGTTTTTGTTTGTTTTTTTCAATTTTTAAAGTCTGGTTTCTTTGATTGTTAATTAACCCCTATCCTGTATATTTACAAACAAAAGATTTTAGTTATTAGAATCGGTTTCATATCCCCTTCTGAATGGTTTGAAATACCATCACATTTATATACACTAAACTCATTATAATTTGAGAAATAATAGCTTTGCAATTATGTTCATTCTTTATTGGATGTCGTCTGCTTGGGCAGTTATGGTCCGTTATGTGATGTCATTAAAACATCCTTATTTTTCTGGCGAATCTCTCGTATATCCCAGATGCTATGGAGGTGGTTGTATTTGTATTTTTATAAATCACCCAATATGTAGTTGACCTAAAACTTGTACGATGGCCATCTGTTAGCATACCAGTTTCTAGTGATACATTAGTTGACATATTTGAGATTTTCTTTGAATTTCCACTTAATGTGCTTACGAAACCCCGCGTAAACCGACACCTTCTTATCACTTTGTTATTTACGTCGGGCGAAGCTTCATCTCTGTCTTCTTGAGGAGTATGTATAACCGAGCCAGTGACCCCAGACCACACCGTTGTGCCACTCGGTTGGACCTTTCAGGTATAGGCCGTTGAGGTTAGCATAAACGCAATAATTGTACCACCAGCCTCCTTCGAAATAATCGGCGCAGTTTCCCTCCTTATTTCTATCATGATCGCGGTCCCGTGTACTGAACGGATTACCTGCATGATACGACATACTGTCACCTGCATAGAAAGGAGAAATGGATTTATAGTATATATATACTTTACACATGATATAAATTAGTTCAATATACGATCTCTCCGTACTCGACTTGAGGCTGTGTGTTTGTATTGTACGAAGCCGTCCGTCGGGGACTGCCTTCTGTATATTGATGTAACAGACGGATGCGTTTAGGAGCATTCGATAGTAAGCATGAATACTTTTCTCATCCCTCCCTTTCCCCACTTGCTATCCATTTACGGTTTAAAGAAAATAGACAAACAATACAAAAAACACCAATAAAAAACACCACTGTTGTTAACCGCGTCATAACGTTCAAGAGCATT